>JALPQI010005836.1:0-53655 GCA_025490895.1 Thaumatotibia leucotreta | reverse complement strand
AAATTTTAAATTAAAAAAGTTGGAGATTAGTTTTCCCACCATTTCTGATTCGTGTAATGTTGCATGTAGAGAAAATCGAAACTGCGTAACTACTTACAATAAATCATCCGATATTTATTTTAAATACCTATCTAAATATAATTAAGTATCTCTGGATACATATTTAATAATAATCAGATGAATAGACGATATAAAAAACTATACACCAAATCAGACTTTCATACCTTTAACTTTTCTCTTCTGCCTACTTTAAACGCATGGTTATGCACCTGTCAAAAATCAGCTGATCAAAATTTTGGCAGCCATCTTGTTAAATAAGAAGTTATAAGACCGTTATAGAAGGGTCCTCGGCTCTATAACTTTCGGGGGATTTATAGTAGGTTTGAGCGGCTGAATAGCGCTATTGAACGTTTATGAATAACGTTTTTAGCCATCCGGTCAACAACGACCCATCAGCGGGCGCGTAACTTTTTATGAATAAGGCCGTTTCACTATAACCTCAGGGCTAATCTACGAATGTCACAAAGCACTGTCGGAGGTATGTACAACCAATAGCATAATTCTACAGTGGATAATAGGACACAGTAACTCGCGAGGAAATGATGCAGCTGACGTATTGGCAAGAGGAGGCTCAGAGGCGGAAACGATAGGACCAGAGCCGATCATACCATTGCCACACGCCTGGCTGCGAAGCACATTGCGACATAACACCAAGGTAAAACACCAGAAGTATTGGTCAGACCTAGGTACTTGTAGGCAATCAAAAGAAGCCCTACCGCCAATCAACCCCGGGTTGTCATGGAGGCTGAAACTGATGAAGAGGCCACAGCTCCGTCTCCTCACTAGAGATATAACAGGCCACGCCTCACTAAACAAACACTTGTTTAATATAGGTGTTACAGACAGCCCCCTATGCAGAGCCTGCTTGGAGGAGGAAGAGACAGCCGCCCACGTCATTCTCGTGTGTCCAGGGATGGCAGAATACCGGGCACAACACCTCGGATCGCCGAGGTCTCTCCCAGAAGTCGTCGGCAACATCAAGGGTCTGCTAGGCTTTCTGGTAGAGCTGGGTTGGCAAGAGTAGTGCCCACAACCCATCACGCAAAATAGGTGCAAAATCTTTGACGTCGAGTTGCGGAAATTCAGCCCGCGCAAACCTATGACTTATATATATAACTTATTAAATATCGCTTAAATAAAAAAAATTGCAACACTTGGTCGTGTTGCGCTTTAGTCACTAATAGCTTTAACCAGACGCTTAGAAAAACCTTGACTAGAAGTCGACCGCTTAGACCTTCATCATCATCATTTCAGCCAAATGACGTTCTGCTTACTGGACATAGGCCTCCCCCAATGATCGCCAATATGACCGGTTCTCCGCTGCTTGCCTCCAGCGGGTCAGCCATATTAAAATAATGTTGAAAAAAATTAAGTAGGTATGGTTGTCGAATGGAATTGTGGAACTAGCGACATCTGTACTTAATGTTTCGAAGGTACTACAACCTCAAGCCACTCAAAGACGTGTGCCTACCACAATTGTCTGCAAACTCTATAACTCTTCGTTGTGTTGAATTAGCTATACAGAGTGTGGCCTACAACCGGGGTGAAAATTTAAACGCTGTATCAAAAAACTAATCAACAATCATTTACACATTTCGTTATAAAGAAAAACTTGTTTTTGACATTTTTTTTCTTGGAATTTTCGTTATTATGTTTTTTTACTTGACTTAAAAGTTATCAATAACTTATCGTTTTTGAAACATACAAAAACAATTACAATTTTTTTTTAAAAAGTAACAAATTAGTGAAAAATAAAAACAAAATGACTATTGCGACTCAGTACCTGGTATACTATTAAGATGTCTTGCGACTGATAAGCTACAACATCGAGATGCCAAGATCCAATACTTCATGTCTATAACTTTGAATAACAATATCTCCGAACTTAACAATTTTGAAAAATCGGGACCTTTACAGGACTATTGCAGATAGTCTAAGAAGTCACTCATTTCATTTTTCTCCCTTGTTATAGGCCACACCAAGAGTGAGAATTAGATTTGAATAGAAGAAACAAGTTCATTCATTTGTATGGCGTCCGAGCGTGTCAGATTTTGTACTGAAGTTGTTTACTTGCCTATGATTTTAAATATGTCTCAGGCCCTTGACTATTCATATTTTTTTGTGTTGTTGCAATTAATATTACTTAAGGAGGCACTATTAATGTTTTTGTTCACTTCAACTTACAAAATTTGACGCCCGAAAGCTGCAAGCTCCGATTAAAGACGGACAACTCAGTAGATTTTACTGAGTTCATTTGACACGCTAAGTAGATACGTTTGCTTGATCTATGGTATATATGACATCTGTGGGCCACACTGTATGTATAGGGCGCTCTAATCAATTCAAGATAAACATTAACATCAGTATCGAAATCCTAGTACAGATCCAGCAAAGCCGAAAGATAAAAGACAATACACGGACATCCAGGGTCGGGATATTCCGAAAAGTTTCCACATAAATCAGTAGCCTAACTTTATTCAAACGACTCTCTGGCGACATTCGTTCGGTTTTCGCGTTAGAAACTTTGCAGTAGCTCCTTTATAAAAGTATATATTCTGCTTTGCTTGTAGTACAAGTTCATAATGTTAGTATCGTGTGTGAAGTAATATTTTAAAGTTAGAACGTATTTTATGTAAGGAACTTAACACGTTCCATGTGCAGCTAAAATCGATAGTGTCACCTCTCACGTGCAAATACTCGCACAAAGGGTTTAGCAGCCTTACCGAACAAGAGGTGCCTTTCCTCACGGATGAGGTCAATATTTTAGGTGGTGTACTAGCAGGCCCTAAGAATACTCCGTGCTTAATATCAGCTCTAGATCTTCTTTTGTTTCAGAGTTATTCAAGATAATGTAAAATAAACAGGGTGTCGTTGAAAGTGGCATATTTCGTAAACTGTTCAAGTTAGATCAACCAAACAAAATTGTGTTTGATAACAATAAAATAAACTACAAAATGCATATTTTTAACCTGCATCTTGTCCTTATTTTTCATAATAAAAAAAGGTTTCTTGTTTTTTTTTCCATATTTTTTTTTATTTCACGCGGAGGTACACCTACAAAAAAATTTTGCATACATAGCCACTAATGTCCACTATATACATAAATAAAAATATTTCTGTAAATCATCGTGCGTCATGCCAAAAAAAATTTTTTTTCAGAAGTAGTCGTTACTGGCATACAAATAAAGTGCTATATAAATCAGCCTCTTGTCCAGTTTGTATGCATTTTTTCATTCCACATATATTTTTTAACGTGTTTTCACAAGACTTACACTTAATTTTTTCCATTTTCCAACAGAAATGCAACAAATCAAATATCGAAAACAATACTATGTGTCAAATGTTTATCTCTCTTTTATAAAGCAAATGTACTAATAAGTCAATTTACGTCAATGATATTTTGTGCGGTAAGTGTCGAGAGATTGTATACCTACACACTAACTTATGTTCACACTGCACTGGTACTTTATTTGTATGCCAGTAACGACTACTTCTGAAAAAAATTTTTTTTTGGCATGACGCACGATGATTTACAGAAATATTTTTATTTATGTATACAGTGGACATTAGTGGCTATGTATGCATATTTTTTTTGTAGGTGTACCTCCGCGTAAAATAAAAAAAAATATGGAAAAAAAAACAAGAAACCTTTTTTTATTATGAAAAATAAGGACAAGATGCAGGTTAAAAATATGCATTTTGTAGTTTATTTTATTGTTATCAAACACAATTTTGTTTGGTTGATCTAACTTGAACAGTTGAAGTAGTCGTTACAGTTTACGAAATATGCCACTTTCAACGACACCCTGTTTATTTTACATTATCTTGAATAACTCTGAAACAAAAGAAGATCTAGAGCTGATATTAAGCACGGAGTATTCTTAGGGCCTGCTAGTACACCACCTAAAATATTGACCTCATCCGTGGGGAAAGGCACCTCTTGTTCGGTAAGGCTGCTAAACCCTTTCAAGCATAATCTGGCAACAGTAAGCAACAAGTCCGCCAATACCAAATTTTATCAAATTGTCACTTTTTACAGCTGATACATGCGGGTAAGTTAACGTAGCTTAGCTCGTACGTGCAAATTTCAAATTATCCCTATAATTTAAATAGGGTCGTGCATCATATATAATTATGCTGCATTCACGTATCATCAATACCTTCAAATGCATCACATGTGATGCATGCACACTTGCACAGGGAACGTGTTAAGTCACCAGGGTGCTTAAACAAGTTGCCAATCGCGAACGCTTAATCGTCAATCGTAAACGAAAGGCAGCGAACTGTCTTTGTCGCACTAATATGAAAGAGTGACAGAGAGGGAAAACTACGATACGCTACTAACGCTGCGGCCACGACATTGGTCTAAGGCGACCACAACAGGAGCTTTTCTTAATTATTTCACCTATCCCCTCATCAGTGGCCAGGCCCGATTTTACATTTTATCAACCGCCCGCATCTGTGGCGAAGCCCGATTTGCACATTTAGTAATAAATCTGACTAATGTATACCTGTCTCTTGCATACTCATTGAGGTGTGTAGCTAGTGAAATAGGACAGATAGAAAACTTCGCCTTGAGCAGCCGTTGTGCGTCTGCACGCACAACGGCTGCTGCGGCTGGAAGAAACTGCTTTCTTAGCAATCGGTGGCCTGGCAACCCTTGTCTGTGACAAGGCCCGAACTGGGCTCGACAGACAACTACTTTTCACCATTTTTGTCGTCACTGACGAGGGGCTATAGTGCTCGTATGACACAAAAATTTGGTAGCTCGGTTTGAATTGCAAGCGTTTTGTATAAGTTTTCTTCACACCTGTTTAGTAAGTGCGTTAATGCGCGTCGTTAGTGTGTCATTGTGCCCATGCGCAATAGTGGATTTTTATTTCCATTTGGTGTACTCAGATTTATCATTGATTTGGGAAACACAGTTAGCGTGACATTAAAAAACCTAATTTCAGTCAGGTTCGTAACAACAATTAAGTATGATATCCTTATGCCCTGGCCACGACATCGGTCTAAGGCTAACAGCGGCGAGCGAATCCATGAGTGCGAGCGGGATGCCGATGTAGGTACGAGAGGGAGCACCATACGTTTTCCGCTAAGCCGGTCGCCTTAGACCGATGTCGTGGCCGCGGCGTTAGGAACTTAAGATTGATCGGCGTTTTTAGTTTTTATTGAAATTTAGTGGCAAATTCCGTATATGGCGTGAAGAATTTTATGTGCGGAATTGTCGTTACAATCCTGACTAAAATAAATGTTTATTTCTTAATTTCAGTCTGATTGGATGTCCCTGAAAGCAAAAAAGCTCAAATACAGAAACCGATCAATCCAAGTACACTAAATGGAAAAAAACGCAAGTAAAAAGCTTTTCAAATCAATCCACAATTTCCTGGCATTGAATCAAACATAACGACCCAAGCTTAGGTTGAAAAACTCCCTTTACAGTGAAACATCGTTCATTAACAACCATTCAGTACGCGGTGCGCCGACTTGGCAATTCATTTTGCATTTGACCTAAAAACCGTTTTACTCTAAAATATATTCCGGACCTAATTGTTGATTTCACCGAATTGGTTTTAACATGTAAGCGCTTTTTGAGGTGTGGATTGCAGAATTTAATGAACTGGTTCGCGTTTAACTGTGCTGTGTAAAATTAAACTGTGGATGCAAATATTTTCTTAACTAGATCCAAAAAACTTTTTAGAGTTTGGTTGGACATGCTGTTGTCCGGTTTTTTATTATCAAACCGCGATTAGAATGGGATTCGAAAGTACTGTTGACACAACAGTGTATAAATCAATCTAGGATATGTTCATAGTTATATTCATATATTTATAGTTTAAGTGCAAAAACTTACAGACAATAGATTAATTAAACACTCACTACATCTGTAAACAACTCTTTTCTTGGTAAATGTTTTATCATTTTTTGTGTCAACAGTACTCTCGAATCCCTTTCTGATTCCGGTTTGATAATACAATACGAAGCGTACAAATAAGCATATTCACCGTATAATAAGTATTTACCTTAGCATATTAACGCTTGAAACTATAGGGAATTTATGTACATAAATAGAAGCTTCAGGATTATTTTTATAAAAATTTAATGTCATAAACAAAAGAAAAAATAGTTCACTTACGCACGAGGTAGCTTAGAGTGAGTGGGCAGAATTCTTCTTGTGTTTGACCATGCCCTAACAATTTATGATATAATTATAATCCTATTTATAATCTCACCTTATTTTATGGCCTTTTCGCTTATTCAACGAATGAACTGGACTTTCTTTGAAATCTACCTTAGTTACATATAAATATACAAACATTATGTTGTGTTATAGGGTGATTCTTATTCTTACATTTTTTTCTGTGATATGTAAGAATCGAATATATTTTGTGGGAAAATATATAAAGTGTGTATTAATTCACGTAGTAAATTACCACTAATATCATGTCAGAGCATCATTTTTGCCATAAAGTTATTAGCCAGCTATAAAAAAAAATTGCTAACCCCAATATGTCACGGACCGTGTTGTGTGAGATTGCCGAATTCGAAAATATAATATTTTTTTCTGGTAAATTGTCAAATTCTCACGCAAAATATTACAGCATTTATGCAAGGTTAATGTTTGATTTATAAGATAATACTATAGAAATCTTAATAACCATTACTATTTATGATTTACATCAGAATAAAATGTGTGAGTAGTTTTTGTGTCACGACCGTGTACGTTACTATAAAAATACGGATCTCTGTAAAAAAGTGTCTTTAATATTGGCAACCCTTTTTATGTTTTTTTAGAACAGCAACATTGTGTTGTTGTCAAATTTGCAAATAACTGAACGTTGTGTGTGTCTCAAGAAAAATTTCTCCGTATTTTTTTATAAAAAGGGACAACCTTAACACGTCAACGCCGTGTTTGGCTTTTAAACGTAAGTAACAATGTCACACTATTGTTTGAAACATAACATGTACATCACACAGTGTAGTTCTTGATAATTAATTAAGATTTATGAGATCATGGCTAGCTTTTAGGATATATCGAACACGTCTCAAATTGTCACAACCACGATATGAAAAAAAACGTCACGGCCATGGACTTATTGAGTACGTGGTTGTGACATATATAACACGTGGTCGTGACATTTTCGTTTCATTTAGATAATCTACGGATTTAAACTGTTATTATAGACGATTTAGAATATTTAGTATACACTATTTATTGAGCATTTTTATTTTGTCCATTTTTCCATGGATTTGAAAAGTTTCTGGCCTGACATAGAAACAAGTCGTTTTGTGTTATATTTTTATTTACTTTTCAACATAGTCTCTTTGTAACTCTTGTAAGGCTATACAATTGTCCCTACGATGCTCCCATGATTTTAACAAGGCCAAGTAGTAGTTGCCGTCTTGCTCTTCAAAATAGGCCCCAATTACCCCTCCGTTCTTGAAAATCTCTGTCCACCGAGCCGAGATTTGTATCTGGCATATTATAAATGTTGTAGGTATTGTTTCAGGAAATCAGTAATTAGGTATAAAAAAACTTATCGATACAATGGCGCCAATTTTGACATTTAACATCAGAAAAAAGTAAGGTTGTAGTACCAAGGAGGTTTTTTAAAAAGTTAATCTCCATTGTCAGACCAGAAACTTTTCAGACGACCCTTGTAAAAGGGATATCTAAATAATTATTTACTGTTTTGAAGAAAAATACAAATAAATACTGTTAATGAAACCATTTCGTTGCTTTATTTTATTGCTTAATCAAAATAAATTATGATATTACGAATTTAATAACATCAATTTTAACTTTTATTGGAAAAAGTCACGTCCGTGTCATACATTGTCACAACCGTGTTTCCATGTTTTTTTTTGCCTTTTCCAATGGTATTAAGCTTATCCAGATTCATCAAAAATATGCTTTTGGTATATTACATTGATTAATCATAATAAATTATGATATTACGAATTTAAACACATCAATTTTAACATTTAGTGCAAATATGTCACGTCCGTGTCATACATTGTCACAACCGTGTTAACATGCAATTTTTTTTTTGCCTTTTCCAATGGTATTAAGCTTGTCCACATTCATTAAAAATATGCTTTTGGTATATACTTTCAATGTACATTGCGAAAAACAGTAAAGAAAAAAAACTTTTTTATTTTCTTTTGCTGAACTTTTTTTAAGAATCACCCTATAGTGAGTAGTTGAAATGGTACTCAAACAACAGCAATTTAAATGTTTTTTCTCTATGCAAAAACTCAGCTCGTATTTTATCAAGCCGCTAATTATTGTTTATCCCTTTCACTTTTATAGACATATTGATAAGATCTGGTGTCCCACTGCTGGGCAAAAGCCTCCCCTCTCTTCCTCCATCGTCCCTATCCATGGCCAGTACCCTCTACCTCACGTCGTACGCGTCCATGTCGTCCCGCCATCTTTTTGGTCTGTCTCTGCTCCGTTGGCCATCTTGTGGCTCCCAGTCAGTTAGGATTTTAGCCCAATACGCCGGATGCATTCGGCAGACGTGCCCCTCCCATTCCAACTTGAGCTTGGCGGCCTTCATACGCACATCTGTTGCCGGTCTTGGAACGCAGGTCGGTATTTCGTGTACGGTCTGTCCTACGAACATCCAAAATACTGCGCTCCAGCTCGCTGACAAATCTTGAGTTTGGACTTTTGAGCTTCAGTCTGAGAACAAGTTTGAGCGCCGTAGGTTAGGATGAAAAGAGACATACAATACAAACATTATCGGCTTACTAAGTTGACACGTTTATGAATGAGGGGATTAAACTTTACGAAGCGATGAATATCAATCATGAATCATGATTGTTTAATTTAATGAATCATGATTCATGATCTCAATGATAAACAATCCCAAGCTATCGACATTTCGGAATACATATTTCACAGACTTTGAACGTTGTGTGCACTAACATAATACGTCATGTCGCGTCGTGATGCCAACTTGGGTTGACAGGAATATTGATCTCATGGAGCAAATATCCTCTGGAAATGCTAACGATTGCTTTCAACTAATTCAAATATTCTTAAAACAAAACTATTAAAACGGATTAAATCACGTATATTACTTAAATAGTAAATTTAACTACATCTCGACGTTTCGAACGCTTTGCAGAGTTCGTGGTGTGCGGACGACTGACTAGGAAATTTGATATAGGTATCTATATCTACCTCCACCAAAATAAGAAAAATAAGTACAAAACTGCCTACAAAGAAGTTATACTAAACCAGAGATCATATATTTTAAAGGTGTACATGCTAAATTTGCAGTCATTCATTGCAAGTATTTATAAAATGAAGACTAGAAACAAACTAAATAATCTATGCCGGTTCTATCCCTACACCTCTGACCTGAGAAAAAAACCCTTCCTTTGTCATCATCACACTTGCTGTCTAAGCGCCCCATTGCTTGCATGCATCGCGAGAGTAATAGAAACATGAAATTCCCTAGGGAGTATTAGAAATGTTAGTACGTCATTTAATAATATGTTGTCTGAAAAATATTGTATGCGTCACGGTCGGTAAGCGGAATACTAACTCGAGTCATTAAATGCCCTCCGCCTACGGCGTTGGACTTCTAACACTCTTGCAAGTAATACCCTACCTACCTCCCTAGATGCACAATGGAGTATTATTTTTGAGGACCCTATTCTGTCTCAATGTTTCATCTTACCTCCCTGTCACCATCGTCGACGGCACGTGCGACTGAATGTTTATTGCATTGAGATTGCATAACTTACGCCAGGGCCTAACCTAAAACTTGGTAAACGTGTTGCTGTTGCACTTGCAGATTCATGCATAAGTGCAAAAGGGACGTAACATGTCGATCTTGTGTACTACATAATATGGGGATTAAATCTACACGGATCTTGTTAATCAAGATATAGAAGGTTAGGAGAGAAACTTTGAACGATCTATATCTTGCGCAATTTGTGTTGTGAACTTTAACAATGTTAATAGAAAGTTGAACAAGGGCTTATAGACAATCGGTTTAAGTTGTGAAGTTTGCAAGTATTTTCAAAAGACAAATATATTCCTCAGAGAGAGAGTGAAGATGAAAACTATACTGATAATAACGTATAGGTATAATTAACACAATAACCCACAATGTCGTAACAGATGTGCTTACCATAGAAAAAATCAACTGCGAAAGACTGGTTGTCACGGGATTCGAACCCGCTTCCTCTGGATTGCCGTTAATAACCCATTTTTATTGAAAAAAGAAATTGAGTTTTTAGTGCTTAATTGTCGTCCTGACTGCACATCCAGGTTTTTAATTCACGTTAATAAAATTGAGTGTCCCTAAAAGTAAACAAAATTAAACTATACAACACAAACCAGGCCATAATTCAACTTTTTTGAAGAATCTTAGATTATTTTTGACTTACATACTTATATGGCTGACTGTTTTTTTAATTGTATACTAATTCATATCGTCTCGTATCGCATCATGTCGCGTCTTGTCGCGTTTTCTCGCGTCTTGTCGCGTTTTCTCGCGTCTTGTCGCGTTTTGTCGCGTCTTGTCGGGTTCCGTCGCCAGACGCAGCTGTCGGCGATCGTCGCTCTTGAATACATTTCCTCTCTCGTCTTCATTGCTGTGCAAAAAAAGAGCCAAGTCATAGACGACGGCGATGTTAAATTATATATTCATTTGACATCATCAGCTTATGTTAGTCCACTGCTGGACGTAGGCCTCTCTTAATAACTATGTATATAAACGGATTAATAGATAAATGCCCATAATCGCCACGCTGGGCAAGCGACTAGACAATCGCAGTAATGTGTGACGCACTATGATATTACGCTGCTGTCCATAATCAATATTTAATTAAATATTGATCAGCGATACTTCAGTCCCTTAATCAACTCTTACGACACCCGCAGAAGGAGTTGCTGATAATGTATTCTTACTGCCGTCACCACGCAATTTTGTTACAGTGACGTTATAAATGTGTAAGAAATATCCTACGCATTATGATTTTGACATGGTCCTAGAGGGCCTAGAGTTCCAATGTTTCCAGTATACACTTGGAATTGTATTCCCGCTGTCAAGTCTTCACTTGAGCCACACAACTGGCCCCGGGGCACCTATAATTGGAGGCATTCCCATCACGTATCAGAAGCGTCGCGCGCAGGCCCGACAAAGCGAACTTTGTGAGTTCATTCTAATGCTGAAAATAATTTAGGTACTGAAAATAAAATTGGTAGGTAATATGGATGCCGTTTATTGCGGCATTCCGTGGAAACATGTCGTAAGAGACACTGTCTTTTCAATACTTTTGAGAAATTAAATTAGTAAATATATGGATTTAAACTTTCACGATTATCACTCATAATTTAAAGACAAACGGATCTGCCTGCGACCACGAGTGTAACGTCATGCCCGAAACGTCAGGGTATAATTTCAAATTAAACGTAAGTTTACGCGATTAAGACCCGTTTGTCTTTCAGTGATTAAATTAGTAAGCTGAGTTTCGGTATAATTATACACTCTACGGCAATGAAAACCGGGTCAGGTGGATTTTTTCATAGAAAATAATGCAAACATGGAGATTTCAAATATTTTTTAAAAATATTTATAGTGTAGGTAAAATTTAGTTTTAATTCAGATTGTATTGGAATTTCCCTAAATTTATAAATAAACCCAAAAAAACTTTTAAATTGTCGTTAGGTTGGTTTGTGTAGACAAAAATGTAGACCGTTTAAAAAAAAACACCTAAAATGTATGGTAAATCGAGTTTTTTAATCATGAGTTGCTATTTTATTACAAGCTTTTTAATCAAATCTTGCAACTTAAATTTGATCCACTTCCCGGTTTCCGATTGAGCTGAAATTTAGAATGCATGTATAAATCGGATGACAATGCAATGTTATTGTGACATAGAGCTGATCTGATGATGGAGCTGGAAGGTGGCCATAGGAACTCCGTAATTAAATGATGCAACCCTATCGAGTTTGAGCTCATTAGATTCGTCTTGACAAGTACTTTGATACTATATGGTAACTAGGGTCTTATGATGGAGCCGGAAGGTGGTCATAGGAACTCCGTAATTAAATGATGCAACCCTATCGAGTTTGAGCTCATTAGATTCGTCTTGACAAGTACTCTGATACTATATGGTAACCAGGGTCTGATGATGGAGCCGGAAGGTGGTCATAGGAACTCCGTAATTAAACGATGCAACCCTATCGAGTTTGAGCTCATTGGATTAGTCTTGACAAGTACTCTGATACTATATGGTAACCAGGGTCTGATGATGGAGCCGGAAGGTGGTCATAGGAACTCCGTAATTAAACGACGCAACCCTATCGAGTTTGAGCTCATTGGATTAGTCTTGACGAGTACTTTGATACTATATGGTAACCAGGGTCTGATGATGGAGCCGGAAGGTGGTCATATGAACTCCGTAATTAAACGATGCAACCTTATCGAGTTTGAGCTCATTGGATTAGTCTTGACGAGTACTTTGATACTATATGGTGACCAGGGTCTGATGATGGAGCCGGAAGGTGGTCATAGGAACTCCGTAATTAAACGATGCAACCCTATCGAGTTTAAGCTCATTGGATTAATCTTGACGAGTACTTTGATACTATATGGTAACCAGGGTCTGATGATGGAGCCGGAAGGTGGCCATAGGAACTCCGTAATTAAACGACGCAACCCCATCGAGTTTGGGCTCATTGGATTAGTCTTGACGAGTACTTTGATACTATATGGTAACCAGGGTCTGATGTTGGAGTTGGAAGGTGGCCATAGGAACTCCGTAATTAAACGACGCAGCCCCATCGAGTTTGGGCTCATTGGATTAGTCTTGATGAGTACTTTGATACTATATGGTAACCAGGGTCTGATGTTGGAGTTGGAAGGTGGCCATAGGAACTCCGTAATTAAACGACGCAGCCCCATCGAGTTTGAACTCATTGTATTAGTCTTGACGAGTACTTTGATACTATATGGTAACCAGGGTCTGATTTTGGAGCCGGAAGGTGGCCATAGGAACTCCGTAATTAAACGACGCAACCCCATCGAGTTTGGTCTCGTTTGATTCGTCTTGACGAGTCTCTTGCTTTCGTCCCATATTAATTATATATGATTGATTGGATGGATGACCCAATGCCAAGGTGAGCACGTGCCGAGGGCTGAATGGTATGAGGGTGTATAAACATGTCTTGCCGTTAACGTTGCGCCTCAGGGTACCAGGGCGAACCCTGTTGTATTTGTAGCCCTTATCCCTCTACAACGGACCTCTGGGGGGATGGACCGTTATTTGTCCTAGACTCGTGGGAATAACATGAAGAAAACAGAAACAACTACACAAAGAAAACGACGTTTAGAGAAGGCAAAATTGAAGAGACAGGAAAAGATTGCTAATGAAAGCGATGTCCACAAGCGGCAACGCTTAGAAAAAATAAGTTTAGCTACTGCTAAACATAGAGAAAACGAATCGTTAGAACAACGCACACATAGGCAAAATACCGACAGAATACATACACAAGAGAGAAAGAAAAACGAATCTCTAGAACAACGCACATTATAGGCAAGATATCAATAGAATAAATACACAAGAGAGGAGGAAAAACGAATCTCTAGAACAACGCATAATTAGACAAGATATCGACAGAATACGTACACAAGAGAAAAGCTAGTCTTAGACATTAACAAAACAGGAGGTCTTTCAAAAGAACTAGAAATATTTGTTGGTGCTAAAGTTATGTTGAGGTCTAACGTTGACGTTGCTAAGGGACTTGTGAATGGAGCATAGGTCACATCACTGAAATCATATGGCCGTATTACAGACGTGCTCAACTATACGATAGCGATGTCCCATCGGTTCGCGTAGACTTTGGTAACGATGGCATTCACATAATACACCCTAAATCAGTTCAGTTTCCAGCTAAATTTAATCACGGCACAGCTGAAAGAAGAATACTCCCGATTGTCTTGTCTTGGGCTTCAACTGTGCATAAAATGCAGGGAACTACTGTAGATCATGCTGTTATTTATCTAGGCTCCAAATTGTTCGCTGCTGGTCAAGCTTATATAGCTTTAAGCCGAGTTAGGTCTTTAGCAGGTCTTCAAATCTAGGTCTTCTAGAACTTGACTGCTCCAAGTTGACGTCGAAGAAACCTTGCAATGTTGATGCATTAAAAGAAATGGATAGAATGAGAAACGTTACAAATAACTAACAAGTGATTAAATAATTTCAACATTATTGATATTTAAATCAGTACATATTACATATCATGTGAACGAACTACGGACTACGGAATGTAAGGAGAGAAAGGACATAGTCAAGCTTTCTATTGAGCGAACTATCGAAATAGCTTGTGTGGAAATGGGGAATCACATTATATTGTGTGTCTATAGACCACCTTCTTCAGATTTTACCGTGTTTGAGTCTACGATGGAAGATGTATTGAGACGAGTGTTTGTTAGCAGTAAGAAAATAATTGTTTGTGGCGATTTTAATGTAAATTTATTAGATCTCACGCATGCACACACAGTAAGAATATCAAACTTATTTCAGTCGTTTGACTTATCTCCGCTGTTTAATGAGCCCACGAGGATAACCGCCAGCACTGCGACATGTTTGGACAATATATTCTGTAATTTTGAAGCTACGGAGAAATCGATCATTAGCTGCTTTAACTCGGATCACTGTGGTCAAAAAGCCTACTTCGAAGTCAATATTGTGAAACAACAGCAAGTAATTACATATAGGCCCATCACTGTAACTCGGATGGAAAGGTTTAGAGAAGATGTTAATTCCAGGGTACAGGCACTCATTCCCGATACGAAAGATCCTAATGCACTGTACAAGGAGCTTTCGAATGTCATACAAACTGTACACAAAAATATTTTCAAGCTCAAAACATTGAAGCAAGACTCAGTAAAAACAAGGTTTGGCGATTGGGCTACTGTTGGCATCCATAAAAGCAGGAATAGAATGTATGAGCTTTATGAAATGAGAAATTATAACCATGATGGGAAATTCTTGGAATACGTAAGGAATTATTCCAAAGTGTTTAAGAAAGTTTGCGCCGCTGCCAAGTCTGCCTATATAAGTAACAAAGTCAAGTTGGCAGACAACACTGTAAAAGCGACCTGGAATGTGATACGCTCTGAAACTGGAAAGACAAAACCCCGTGACGGCCAATACAAACTGAGAGTGGATGACCAAATCTTGACTGCGGACTTGGACGTTGCTGGCGCCTTTCAACACTTCTTCATCAACATAGCCAAAGATACTACTGAAAACTTGAATTCGTCTGTGACTAAGGCTGGCTCATTCTTGGATATAAACAATATCAAACCATGGAACAAAGATTTTCACTTTCAGTATACAGACCCAAATGAGATCATCAAAATGTTCAAGTCCTTGAAATTGAAGAACTCCGAAGACCTTTGGGGAATCTCTGTGAAAGTCATGCAATCTGTTATCGATGTTATTGCACCGTACTTAGCAAATGTGTTTAATGCTTGTGTAAGAGAATGTATGTTTCCCGATCTAATGAAGTACAGCAAAGTGATTCCTCTATTTAAATCGGGAAACAAATATGACCTTGGAAACTTTAGACCTATATCCATACTTCCTGTTCTGAGTAAAGTGTTTGAGAAAATCATATTGAACCAACTGGTTCAACATTTCAACAGGAATGAACTGCTTCAGAATCAGCAATTTGGGTTTACAAGAGGTCGTTCAACTACAGACGCCGCCTCAGTACTAATCAAGCATATTTACGACGCCTGGGAAAATTCGCAAGATGCTATTGGTGTCTTCTGCGACCTCTCCAAAGCATTCGATTGCGTGGATCATGATACACTATTACACAAGCTAAAATACTATGGATTGTCAGTGGAAGCTCTCCACCTTGTCTGTTCTTACTTAAATTTAAGAACCCAGAAAGTGGTTGTAAATGGAACTGAGTCTTGTGGCAAGACTGTAAAGCTTGGAGTACCTCAGGGTTCTATTCTGGGGCCTTTCCTCTTCCTGGTGTACATAAATGACTTGCCGAACCTTGTAAAAGATAAATGTGACATAGTTCTGTTTGCTGATGATACATCGTTAATTTTCAAAGTTGACAGAAAACAAATTGACTACAGACAAGTCAATGAAACTTTGAAAGAGGTATCAGAGTGGTTCACAGCAAATAATTTACTTCTTAATGCGAAGAAGACCAAATGTGTAAGATTCTCGCTTCCAAATGTAAGAAAGTCTGAAACTATTATCACGTTAAATGGTGAGAAGCTAGACCTTGTTGATAATGCACTTTTTCTGGGCCTTACCTTGGACAGCAATCTGCAATGGGCTCCTCACATATCTACCCTGGCAAAAAGGCTGAGCTCTGCCGCGTATGCAGTTAGAAGAATCCGACAGTTCACTGACGTGGAGACAGCTCGCCTAGTTTACTTTAGTTACTTTCACAGTATTATGTCTTATGGCATACTGGTTTGGGGCAAAGCAGCAGATTTGGACACCATCTTCATTCTTCAGAAGAGAGCTATTCGATCGATTTACAATATGAGCTCTCGCGACTCACTGAGAGAACGATTTAAGGAAATAGATATTCTCACAGTAGCTTCACAATACATACTGGATGTGATAATGTACACACATAAGAATATTAAATCCTTTAAAAAGCTTTCTGACATTCACAGCCGCAACACACGGAACAAGCATAAGTTATTGGTTACCAAGTTTCGTCTACAGAAAGTAAAAAAGTCGTTTGTTGGAAACTGTGTTACCTTTTTCAACAAAGTACCCTTAGAGGCATGGGAACTGCCCTATAATTCATTCAAAATGTACATCAAAAATGGTCTTCTCAAAAAGGGTTATTATAAAGTTGACGATTACTTGAATGACGAGGAACCATGGCCGTGTCTTCAGTCTCAAGAGCTGTCTTAGATTTACATGACATTGACTTGAATACATATTAGTTATGTATTTTGTAGACTTAGTTTATAAGACTGTTAGCTTAACAGCCTCTTTATTATTATTATTTTTTTTTTTTTTTTTTGACGTTTGGAGAGCCTTTACACCTCCAAAATTATTAATTTTATTTATTATTCTTAGCATTTAATTTATTTGACCGTGGAGACCTTTTACATCTCCACACTTAATATTTATTTCACCATGGAGCCCATTTATCTCCTTATACCTATAGCAAAATTTTGACTTATTGGATACATAATAATTATGTATTCTGTAGCACTAGTTCACAAGACTTTTAGTTTAACTGTCTTCTGACATGAAACATTTGTTTCATATACCTTTTTATTTACTTTTTATTGACATTTGGAGATTCTTTACACCTCCAAATCATTATTATTATTATTTATTAACTGACATTGGGGACACTTTACATCTCCAAAATTATGTATTATTGACATTAGAGAATAAACATCTCTAGTTTAATTTAATATTAGAGTTTATTTTACTGTGATGTCATATTTAAATAGGTATTGGCTGTTGTCTTTTAAATAATAAGAATAGTTGCTTTGTGATTGTCACTAAATTGTCACTAAATTGTTAATTTTCTATTTTATTATTATTGTTAAAATCATGACGATTAGAGACCTTTTACATCTCTAAATCTTAATATCTCTTTATTCTGACAACTAGAGGACCTTTACATCTCTAGTAGTATTAGATATAGATACTTAATAATGTTGCGAACTTGTACAATAATAATTATTTTTGTTTAATATTATGGTCCTTTATTTATTTCTGTCTTTATAAAAATGTCTATAATAATCTTTTTTTTTTTTATGTAATACATTCTTTAATGCATGTTATTTTAATAAGATGTATTATTATACTGTTTTGAAAAAATAAGTCGACCTGAGTTTCTTACTGGTTCTTCTCAGGAACGGCGTAGGGTTTGAACCAGTAGTAGATTTTTTTCTCTCATGTCAGACGATTCGAAAGTGCTTATTAATAAGCTTACTTGAATAAAGAATAGTTTGACTTTAGTTTGACTTCATAACGGAATAACGCTGCTACGCGCTGCGAACTACGTCGTGTCGTAGTAAATCTCGAAAAATAGAGGTAGGTACTAAAAAGTTAAAAATAAAATTAAAGAAAAAAAAATCTTTTTAAAAACAAGCTTTTATTAATTGTTATAAAATGAACTAAAAGTTAAAAATAAATTAACTCTTAAAAGAAATATAACACTTTGTAACTTGATGGTAACCTTTAACGACAAATAAGCGTCTTTGTCTAGGACAAAATAATTCCATATTGTACAAATTTATTTAATTTTAACACTAAAAATTTTCACCATACATAGTGATTCAATCTCGTCCCCCCTCTTTATCATAGTCCCCATTTATAAATGAAAGCGTGTTACATTGTGATAGCTTGAGGAAAATGTTGTGTTGTATTAAATGTAACACGCTTTCACTTATAAATGGGGACTATGATAAAGAGGGGGGGGGCGAGATTGAATAATTATGTATGGTGAAAAGTTTTAGTGTTAGAATTAAATAAATTTGTACAATATGGAATTATTTTGTCCTAGACAAAGACGCTTATTTGTCGTTAAAGGTTACCATCAAGTTACAAAGTGTTATATTTCTTTTAAGAGTTAATTTATTTTTAACTTTTTAGTTCATTTTATAACAATTAATAAAAGCTTGTTTTTAAAAAGATTTTTTTTTCTTCAATTTTTTTATATCTACGGAGTCATTTGTCAGCCTCCGTAGCCTAGTTGGTAGTGACCCTGCCTACGAAGCTGGAGGTTCCGGGTTCGAATCCCGGC
This sequence comes from Thaumatotibia leucotreta, assembly GCA_025490895.1. Taxonomy (NCBI): domain Eukaryota; kingdom Metazoa; phylum Arthropoda; class Insecta; order Lepidoptera; family Tortricidae; genus Thaumatotibia; species Thaumatotibia leucotreta. The sequence continues at coordinate 34,808 of JALPQI010005836.1, read as the reverse complement.
GAGGGCATCATTTGTGTATTTAGTTATCACAAATATTTGTTCCTTGGTCATGGCTGTCTATGTATTTAAGTATCTATATGTATATATCGGGAACCCTAATGACAGCCGAGCTAAGAGGCCTAGCTACTTGTTACTCGTTACAGAATCTTGTATCTACGCATCTACGCAGTAGTAGAAAACGAATGGAGAGTTCTAAGCTTGCGTCCATGCATAGGATGCATACGCCATAGAAATAACTTCCTTCGTAAGAATGTAAACCCTTCACATAACAAGACAAGAGTGAATCGTTCTATGTCTAACACGGGAATGAATTGATGAACACTGCAGTAGTGACCTTTTATACTGTCAGGTCACCAGCCACCTGTTCATAGGTTGGTATCATCTACCTGCAAACCTGCATGGACCAAGCAAAGACGACTCCAAGCAAAACATTGCTTATCGTTTTCTAGATTTAGTAACTCATATCTCCGACACGGCCATACTGACAAGACAAGCGTCCTCGCTTGTATCTGAAACAAACACGTACATCAGTAATCTTTGTCACCACTCGGTTACTCCTGACCAAATTATTTGTCTACGTAAAATCAACTCAACTCAAGGAAAATAATTTTATTCTTTGCAACTGAATTTAGGATCACTTAAAGTCAATTCATTACCACCAATTTAAATGCAAGACCAGACAAGTACCACCTGGCTTTCATAGCCACCTTTTACGTAAAACACATGACGGCAAACTTTCGGAAGCAGGTCTCTCATTCGTGGCCTATTGGTTATCACATAACCACACTACGCGCATCCCCAAGGGATCGCCGAGTCAACCCTATGACTCTACGGTCTCTACAAGACCCGACCTCCGCCAGAGCTTATCGCGCACCGCGTACCCACGGACTACGCAAATGTAGATACCGACTTCTAACGGGCTACGGCTACGATCAAGCCTCTGGTACGGTCGACCAACCGAACTGAGAACCTCATCCTTCATGCCACAACAATCTTCATCTACTTCACGTGGTACTTGGCTTTCTAGCATTTTCATTAACAACAAAATGTTATCTGTATTCAATCATTTATGAACTTCAATTTGTTAGACAATTTGGATAGTGCCACCAGCTCAGTTTCAGTTACCAGTAAAATCAAAATTAAGGAAACACAAGTCACGTTTATGTCTATCGGAAACTCACATTGTGACATAGTCACCTCATCCCGTTTAACAACAATAACTTCTTTTGTGGCATTACCAAAATGATCTCAATTAATGAATGATTCAAATTAGTCAACCTCTCGACTCAAACAAAAACGTAAATTACTCAACCAGGTAACCATCATAACCATCCGATTTCATTTCAGTCCATCGGATTGTTAGGATCCAATAACCTATCAGAAGTTAACCATCTCAGCCGCGTAAGTGCTACTCCTCGCAAAGAGTATACTGCACATAAAAAGCAGTCCACGTGCACCTTTTACATGCTTCGGAACTTCCGATGCGATTATTAGATCACGCTCAATCCCTCGGACTTGCTCTCGGTCCATTGAAAGCTCACATGAGTGATGATTTGAATTCATTAAATTTAAAAATTATTTAGGTACTCGTTTAATCAACCCAGGGAATTAAAATCAACTTCATTAATATTCGAATAGACTAGTCAGTCTATGTACTTACTACTTTACTAGCCAGTAACAGACATAGTTCTACAATAGTCAAATGAAACACTTCAACAAACCAACAAATGGGTTACAGTACTCTAAAGTTGGTCTACCTCCATCCGGTAACCAAAACCACAGTTGCTTCCATCCAGCAACAACAAAATTGGTCTACCTCCATCCGGTAACTAAACCAAAAACACATCGACCGATTACACCATCAAACCAAACGCATGCCACCCACAATAGTGGCCGCACGGAGACGGAAAAATAGATCCGATTTTACACCTACGATTACGAATGATAAAATGGTGTATGCAGTCTGAGAAAAGGTAACCAAACTGAATGTAAAATGTTTCATTCTACGATTGCAAACTAAATGACTAATTCCAATAATTATAATCCACAACTTTAATTAAACTAAAGTAGTCAAATTGAAACTATGGACAGCCCACATAATGAGAAATGACTATCACCACCATCATCATCATGACCACTAAAATGATCATCACCATAACCACCATCATGATCATCACCACGATCACTACAATGATCACCATCATGACCATCATCATGACCACCATCATGACCACCATCATGACCACCATCATGACCACCATCATGACCATCATCATGACCACCATCATGACCACCATCATGACCATCATCATGACCACCATCATGACCATCATCATCACCCTTCAGAAATTATTATAACCGATCTCAATGCGTTTAATAAAACTTGTTTATTTTAAACTTGCGTAACTGTAACATTGATGTCTAATTTAGTTTCAATTTTGCATTTCTTCCTCCAATTTTTTTTCAACTCTATAGAATCGAAAGGGAATAAACCCTCGATGGCTACAACAACATTAGTTTCACCAATTAGCTCAGACCTCAAATAGCCCAACAAAAATGTGAACTGCTCAGCGGATTAACAACGTGTCCACACCACGTGCTGCACCACGTGTTCACGGTAGGCAGTAGCGACACCTGCTACGCCACCGGGCATGACATCAACAACTTGCAGGCCGGCAGCTCGTTCTGACTCACCATGTTGAACTGTAATCATCAAATTGTACGATATCATTTTTATCACAAAAACAAAGTAAAGTCAAAGCCGACTGATTTCCTTTTTTTTTCAAGTAGACTAGCAATAAGCAGTTTTGAACAGATGTTGAGATAATTGGAATGCTAGACCTAATCATAACACTAAGTACCTAAAGTTTGAGGTTAGACACTGACCTCATCTTATACTCGACATCAAAATAAGATTGTGCTTCACTTTACTATAATCAAATTAATCTCGCAAATAATAAAACGTATTAAAAACACAAAAACTTAACGTTACAAACAGAAATGTCAACCGTTAGTTCTTTAAACTACTGCTTCTAATTTTTCATTAAAACAATTGGAAAGAAACCTGTCCTTTAATTTCCGTTGCTCCAAAATAACCATAGAGTTGGCGTCTTCAATTCTTAATTTCTTGGACATAGGTATCGCAAGAAATTGCGCTCGTTTCATCGTCACAGCATATTCATCATGGATGAATCTGTAGACTACTATGACAGTGAGCTTGTTGATCTTGAAGTTGAACATCTGTAACGGTAATTTCACACGCATAGAAAACTTTTAACACAAGGCATGGATTGAAAATGTTTATCACTATCACAAATTAATTTTTGGTAGACTCGAAAACAAAACAAAACAAAACAAAGGGCTACCTGCCCATATTTTGGTACTGCTAGTATTTCACAACTAAGTAAGTAATAAGTATGGGTCATGATATACTTTGAAATCACTAGAATTACTGTTTTTATTTCTTTTTCTTTTCAATAGGGTAGGATACCTACCCACACGTTTTCTTACAACAGTAATCACAAAAAAAGAACAAAGCAGTTTTCTAAATCACGACTCAAATCAAACTTAACTGCAAACATAGTGAACAATCATTACCTTACCAACTGTTGTCGATTTTAAACCTTACCGTTTACATGTGATGCAATACCAGTACTCACTGTTACATGAGCCTTGATTCTTTATCCCACTTGCTGATATCGGGAACCCTAATGACAGCCGAGCTAAGAGGCCTAGCTACTTGTTACTCGTTACAGAATCTTGTATCTACGCATCTACGCAGTAGTAGAAAACGAATGGAGAGTTCTAAGCTTGCGTCCATGCATAGGATGCATACCCCATAGAAATAACTTCCTTCGTAAGAATGTAAACCCTTCACATAACAAGACAAGAGTGAATCGTTCTATGTCTAACACGGGAATGAATTGATGAACACTGCAGTAGTGACCTTTTATACTGTCAGGTCACCAGCCACCTGTTCATAGGTTGGTATCATCTACCTGCAAACCTGCATGGACCAAGCAAAGACGACTCCAAGCAAAACATTGCTTATCGTTTTCTAGATTTAGTAACTCATATCTCCGACATATATATCTATTATATATATCGTCACCTGGTACCCACATCACAAGCCTTAATTGAGCTTACCGTGGGACTAGGTCGATTTGTGTAAGATGTCCCAAGATATTTATTTATTATTTATTTTATTTATATTTGACGATAAAGTTCCGTGTTTTTCGGATTGGGTGAAAACTTCAGGGAAATTCCAATACAATCTGATGTTAAAAACGGTTCCACTTGTACTATAAATATTTATATTAAATATTTGTAATCAGCATGTTTCCAGTGTTTTCTATGATAAAATCCACCTGACCCGTATTCATTGACCGCGAGTGTATTTTATCTAGGCTTCAGAGCCTGTTCACTTAGCGATTCACTTGGGCGATCACTATATAAAATTACACGCGGCGAACTCGCGGCGATATTGCCGCGTGCAATTTTTGTATAGAAATCGCTCAAGTGAATCGCTAGTGTGAACAGGCCCTTAAAATGTGGCAATCTTTAGGGGAGGCCTATATTCACCAGTGAACGTCTTTCGGCTGATATGATGATGATGATGATGATAATTAAATCCGTATATTTCTGCCAAATATCTAAAGCAGTACTTCAAAATCTACATATCGCTAAACCTAGCGGTTGTGGCAGGCAGTAACACTGAAGTTTCAGATTAGAGGAGTTGGAGGACGTTAGTATGAAATTCGTATGTTTCTACTTAATATCAAAAGAACTTCTTTAAAATCAAGATATCGATAAAAGATAAACCTTGCGGTTATTGTAGGCAGTACTGCAGCATCAGGAGTGAGGAGTTGGAAGTCAAGATCAGGCTGTTAGTATTTGACTATGCCAAACATGCTATACTTTCATTTTCACGTGTCTAACACTCTCGGTTAAGGTAAGCAGTACGTCTCCAGCATCAGGCTTTAAGGATACAAGGATACAAATATTATAATATCGTCGACCGTAGGTTTAATTAGGGTGAGGGACAAAATACGACTTTACAGGAGAGCCCAACAAAGTTTTTTTTTCTGCTTATTCGCTCATAACTTTTATTGTATTTGACCTTTCCTGGCTCCGATTTCACACGTATTCTTATATTTTGGTGCTCTTTCCGCCTAAATAGTATTTATTTACGTAGACTAAATAATAAGGAAAATTGGTGTCCGTTACTCTAATGTGTTTCATTACTAACGTCGATTACACTCGTAGCGATTTCTAGTCATGTCCCTTACTGGGGGTGCAACCATAAAGTTAGAATCCGCGCTAGCGCTTAATAGAGAAAGGAAGCGTGTGAAAGGGAAGCCACCAGTTATATGAGTATTACACGAGTGCGAAAAAGATAGACAACAATCCGAAAAGCATAACCACTTTCGAAGTGACATATCAGCCGTATCAGCCTGGTCGACTGAGATTGATATTTTAAAAGTGATTTTATAATTAAAACTTATAAGAAGGAATTTATACAGATCATGAAATCAATATGGTGTCGTGTTGTGTAAATGATTGCCTTGCTTCCCACTACAGAAATAACGACAAACACTCGTTTCACAGGTAAATATGATGTGCCGGTTGATTGTTTTCAAACGATATTTTGTCTATTTAGTAGCATTAATTGTGTGAATTATCAAATTGTAGCATTAATTGTTAGTTGTTCTATCACTGTGAGCTAATAATTTATCACAATAGTTAATATTAAAGGATATTTTGTGTAAAAATATAAATTGTTACGCTACGCTAGAGCTCGACTAAATGTTGAACTACCAATATCGATAAACGTACCCAATCAGTCTATTTCTTACAATGCTGTCATGAATCATGATACTAGATTTTGAACACAAATGTGTATTTAAATAACTTAAAGGACCTTATTATGTTTTGTGTTTTTGTGTTAAACTAGTGGCTTAATTCTTACTGTTATTGAATTAATAAGAATAGTACATTACTGCAGAAGCCGGGATACGAGGGTTTTCAGGCCGAATACGTATAAATGTATCAGTAGGTACAGTCGAGTTCATAAATATATGAGCATAGAAATGTACATATGCATCTGAACAGATTCACCGAACAAAAATATGTGTACATATACCCTGTCATATTTATCTGAACATGTGTCTCATTAATGTGAAATCATCTGAAACGCAAAACTTTTTCCTTATATTTTGACAGTCATAGAAAAGAGTACCGTACTGTCAAACTATACTTTTCTCTCTTTAACTTTACGTATGACGTCATAGAAGTGTCATTAGTATTTGCTTGCGGCTTTTTAGTCTTTTTACCCATTTATTTGCAGCACGCTTAGCCCTTATTTTCCGACCTCTCCAGTAATAACTCTTCTCCAGTAACTTCTGTTTTTCCCATGTAACCTGTCCAATTTAACGGAAATAAAAAACACCGTGTATGCAAGAATAGTTGCTCTTATAAAGTTTAATGGTTATTTGTTATACGAGGGTACACATAAATTTGTTTTTTACCTGCGAGTGGCAACATGATCGAGAGAAGGGATTCTATTATTGGACGAGCGAAATGAGTTGTTTTAAAATTGAATCCTGAACGTGGCGAGTGTTTCAACCAGGAAACTCTCGCCACGTTCTCTGCTTCTGGTTAACTTTGGGCGGAACTTCCATTTTATATTAGACATCCGCTTCGATTCCGATTCTGTTATTATTAAAACAGAACTTACATCGGCTGTAGAGTCTAGAGCGACGTTTTATGCATATATATCAATAGTAACAAAAATCTTACCCATCTCGTTCTGTTGTATTTGTATAGTTGCGTTCCGTATATTAGCCCATGTTGGGCCAACGTGGAGAGCAAGTAACTATATTAGAAAGAAGAAAGAAAGAAAGAAAAAATATTTATTTGTGACACATAGGTATGACTTTACAAGATACACATTTAAAAGGACAAGAAACAAATTATGCCACAAAACGGTCCCCAATTCAGCATAAAGCTGGGGCCTGTAATTACAGCCCAGCGCTGGTCTTCCATTGGGGCCGTTTGTGAGATCACGCACGTCTGACACTTATTCTAATACACATATGTACTTACATACATAAATTAAAATACAGAAATGGAAACAGAATATTATACAATACAATAACATACATAATAATTTACTTTACTGGCCGAAGGGAGTAGTGTTTCGGCGGTTCCGTGGGAGTTTGCCAAATCCTACGCCGGATCAGGCGACGAAACAGAGACTTCCTGTTATGTCGCCAAAATAACTTAGATTAATAATTTATGTTAATATGTATGTTAGTTTGTAAGGTATGTATCTATGGGCCTTCGATGCCTGAAAATAAATGGATTATTATTATTATTATTATTATTATTTCCTCGCAAATGTGATGAAAAACATTGTATGTAGGTATAGGTGGACCAGAATCTCATGGCAAATGGGGAAATAAAAATTTGTAGAGGGTAATACTAGGGAATTTGGACGGAACAGCGGCCCTACCGCGATAAAAAATTCGTAAATTTCGAGGATTTGTCTCTCTGACTCTATTGACGCCTTCGTTCGAGTGACAGAGAAAATCCTCGAAATACCTTACCTTACGCCAGAAGCTTAAGTTCACACTCGTTCGCAATTTCTTATTCAATCAATACCCTTAATTCACATTATACTATTATCGTGTTCGTTTTGACAGCTGTTCAAAATTTAACTTTTCGTATGCTTAGTACAGCAGATCTGCTCCAGTACAATTGACTTTATGAAATAGCCGTCAAAGTTAAAACTTGTTTGAATTGCTTGACGCTAACGCATACTAAAGGTTAAACCTTATAGCAAAATAGCTAAGATAATGAATATCTATGATAGGTACATGTTGTCGATAAAACAGTCGGACATCGATAGATAATTGGTCTGTTGTAACAGGCAACCCTATTCCTGACCACACATAGACAAATTTACGCACACACTGGCGTTTCGTTTTTGGTTATGCTTTTAATCGTTGTCAATCGTTCTTTGTCATCTTAGTTCTGTGGGTGCAACTTACCAATTATAATTATGTACTGGTTCCTTTTTTCCTTATCGAGTGAACACTGTAGCTAGACGGTAGCGGCACTTATTATAGGTTTCTTGAAGTAGTTTAGATTTCTATTTATATTTTACATGCATGTGCTTCTCTTCATTAAATTTGTGACATTAGAATTTTCGGTCGATGAATGACATATATAATTTTCTTTTCTTCTTGCCGGCCAATAATGATAACCCGACAAGGAGGTAGAGACACATTTAAGTATTTAATGTTTTTACATAGTTGCGAAACCATTCCCCCGGCCTTGAAAGAAATAGCTTTCGAAATAGTTAACACAAATAAATTATTTATCACAAAATAGCATCCTTATTGCTCAGAGAAAACTAAAATAACATAACTATATTTAGGCCTATATAACATAAGACAAAACTAATAATATAATCATTGCGAAGGCAAAGGACATAATTTGACTAAAGGTCGTTTAAGTATGCCAGATTTTGTTTTAACTAAAGCAACTCTAGCAATACCATCTTTGCCTGCAATTAGTTCCGTTATAAGACCTAACGGCCAATGTAGAGGCATAACGTTCTCTTGAAGGATGACTACAACTGTTCCTTCCTTAACAGGTTGAGAAGGAGTATTCCATTTTTGCCTAGTTTGCAACGTGTGCAAGTATTCATCGCCTCATCGCCTCATCGTATTCATCGCCCTCCTCTTCCAAAACGATTGAGTCAAACGATCTAATAATTGATATCTTTGCAAAAGATGATCAGATGTTACCTCCGCAACAGACGCAGCTGGAAGATATGTTAATGGAGTAACATTAAGAAAATGAGCTGGAGTCAATGCAGAAGGTTCAGCTGGATCAGAGCTTAGAACGGATAAAGGTCGCGAGTTTAATAAAGCCTCAATTTGACTTAAAACTGTCATTAATTCCTCAAATGACAATATTTGTTTACCTATTGTACGAAACAAATGAGACTTGACACATTTGACATTACTTTCCCAGCATCCTCCAAAATGGGGAGCACTAGGAGGGATAAATCGCCAAATTATTTGATTGGCGGATAGTTCATTCTCCCAAGCATCACGATATTCATTAGCGAGGAAGTCATGAAGCTCCTTCAAATACGTATTGGCTCGCTGAAAGTTAGTTCCATTATCACTGTACATATATTTTACAGGACCACGTCTGGATAAAAACCGCTTAAATGCTGACACAAAACTTGCCGTACTTAAATCGGTAGCAAGTTCCAAATGAATTGCTCTCGTTGTGAGACATGTGAATAAGCACAAATACACCTTTTGACTCTTTGCTCCTCTTCGTCGAACAGGGGTACAATACCATGGGCCAGCGTAATCACACCCAGTATGAATAAAAGCCTTTTCAACTTGATTTACCCTACATGCTGGTAAATCTGCCATCATTGGGTAGTTAGCTTTTGGCTTGATCCGGAAGCAGTAATTGCATAAGTGAATCCGATGCCGAATAATACATCTAGCGGATATGATCCAGAATCGATGTCGAAGAATAGATATAAGAGTTTCAGGTCCTGCATGTAAATTGCGTCGATGATAATGATCGATCAGCAGATTAATGATATGATCACGACGTGGCAATAACACGGGGTGTTTATAATCGTAATCTTCACTGGAATTACTCAGACGTCCTCCAACGCGAAGGATGCCATCATCAATAAATGGCTTCAGATTTGCTAAACTCTTTGTAAAACCTTTCTTTAGGTTCATGTCTGAAATATGTTGACCGAAATAAACCATTTGCAGAGCTCGTACAATCTCTAATTCGGCTGCTATTATGTAATCAGCATTAATAGGACCTAAAGGCATTTTTTTTATAAATTTCAACACATAAACAACTGTGCGTACATACCATGTCCATGACGAGAACCGTTTCGACAAGTCGTAAATTATGTTGTCTTTCGAATTGTCAAATGCAAATAAAGAAATCGTTTTTTTCTTCAGGAGCGATAACTTCGTCCGGTACAAATGCTTGAATCGGCCATTCAGTTTTTGAAAGCTTCATCCATGGAGGGCCCGATAGCCATAGTGGATGGTTCACCAGTTGAGCTGGAGTTAAGCCTCTAGACAAGCAGTCGCTAGGATTTTCTGTTCCTTTGATGTGATGAAAGTGATCACTTGACAAGTTCTCTTGGATCTTGGTAACTCGATTGGCTACGAAGGTTTGCCATCGATGGGGCGACGAATGAATCCAACAAAGTGTTACTGTTGAATCCGAAAATGCCAATACAGAGTCAATTGGGTATCTCGATGAGTAGGTATCAATAACCCTTTTCATGAGCTGCGACATTAGCAATGCTGCGCATAATTCCAACCTTGCTAGGCTGACAACCTTTACAGGCACTACCTTTGACTTGGCACAAATTAAATTAATGAGACCTCGGTCATCATTAGGAATGGTTACGTAGGCGTAAACTACTCCACCGTACGCCTTTTCACTTGCATCCGCAAAACCGACGATAGTTAATGAGCAATTTTCAATAACACCAATATGTCGTGGGATACTCATGTTAGAAAGTAGCGGTAGTTCACTTTGGAACTGTTGCCACTGACGCACGATATGATCAGGTGGCGATTCGTTCCAGTCCATTTTCAACAACCATAACTCCTTTATAAGAAGCTTGGCAAATACGATAACAGGGGCAACCAGGCCCAGAACATCGAATAGTCGAGCTACTGAAGACAGAATGTTTCTTTTATTACACGGTCGATCGTCAGGGCTAACCTGGAACCTAAATACGTCTTCACCAGGATACCAACGAAGACCTAATATCTTCAATGTTGTATCATCATCGAAGGTGACACTTTGGGACAGATGTAGTTCTTCCGGTATTTCCTTTAGAACAGCTGTAGAATTTGAAGACCACTTAGCTAGCTGGAAACCGCCTTTCAAGAACAATTCCAGCAGTTGTTTAGTCGCAAGCACAGCCTGCTCTTCGTCAATAACTGAACTGGCTACATCATCCATATAAATATCACGAGATGCAATATCTTTTGCAAGTGGGTATTTATCACCTTCGTCGGCTACTAACTGTTTGACAGTTCGCAGTGCCAGAAAAGGACTGCTGCGTAGACCGAAAGCTACCCTATTATACTGAAACACTCTAATACTTTCCTCAGGGCTAAACCTATAAAGTATACGCTGATAAGGACGATCCTCCCCCCGTACGTCAATACACAGATACATTTGACGTACATCAGACGTGATAGCTACGGAAAACAATCGTAGGTTGAGTAAAATGCAGAACAAATCGGCTTGAAGACTTGGTCCTGCGTGCAGAATATCATTTAATGATAAACCGCTTGTGGTCTGCGCACTAGCATCTAGAACTACTCTAACCTTTGTAGTAGTCCTGTCATTACGGACAATTGCATGAGAAGGTATATGATAAGCATCATTTGACTTATCGTTCGGAACCTCAGATAAGTAACTTTTATCAATATGTTCACGAATCACTTCATCGTAAGCTGTTTTCAATTCAGGTTGCAAGCGAAATTTTCTTTCCAGCGATAAAAACCTGCGTTCAGCCATCTTGTAGGAATCGCCTAAATTGCTTGGGTCCAATTTAAATGGAAGTGCTACTTCATACCGCCCATTTTCTAAGCGATTGACAGTATTTTTGAACATCTCTTCAGCATTTCTGTCTTCTGGACTATGAATCACTCCTCCATCTAAATCTTCAATTTCCCAAAATTTTTACATCAAATTTCCTACATCGACAGAAGTAAAATACCCAGCAGCCGAATAGGAAGCGTCGACTGCGGGAGCATCACCTACTATGACATACCCCAACGTAGTTTTCAAAGCATCAGGCAGACCAGGCTCGTTTACAATTACCTCTGTCATGAATAATTTGGCGAATAATTTAACACCAAGAAGCACATCTATTTTGCCTGGGGTAGCCCAGGTGTCATCTGCTAGATGTAAATTATCAAGCAGATCAGAAGACGATAGAGCCGATAAATCAATATGACAGGTGGGTAAATCGGGCGTAATTTCATCTAAAACTAGCGCATCGATAGTATATTGATATTTAGAATCATATCTTGACCTAAAAGTTAAGCTTACAGCTCCTCGGATGGGTTTCTTGATTTTCGTTCCACACAATCCGCTTACTGAGGTCACAGGGCTGCTACGTACCGAGAGACCTAAGTTCTTGCAGCACTGCAGTGTAACATAATGTTTCTGTGAGCCCGGATCGATCAGACATCTCAAAACCTTGTCCTTGCCGTTACGTCCACTAGCGAGTACCTTAGCAGTGCCGAGTACTTCCGTTGTGGGAGATTCACTCAGGCCCGATGACGATAATGTACATACAGATGGTTCGTTGTCCTTTACAGATGATTTTGTAGTATCTTCACAATCATTCTTATGTGAGGACTTGGAGTCGTTTGTATTCGCAGTAGATTTCGAGGTATCAAAATGTAAAGTAGTATGATGTTTACCTTTACATTTACGACAAGTTTTCTTTGAAGAGCATTTAGAGGAGGTATGCTGCGTGTTCAAGCAATTTGTGCACGCGTGAACTTCCTTAACGAAATTAAATTTTTCGTTAGGCGTCAGTTTTATAAACTTGTTACAACTATAAAGTTGCGAGTGATCATTACTCTTGCACATAGCACATGGATACTCGTTGTCATTCCCGTGCGTGCTGACATACGCTTGAGGCGTGCGAGGAAGAGGAGCCCGCGGATTGCTATTGTTGGCAGCGGAGCTTTCAACCTTGGGTGGCGCTCGTTGCGATGTGCGATATAAAATCTTCACTTGTTCCCTAACGAAGCAAATGAATTCGTCATATGTAGGCATTTTAGAAGAATTCCGAATCGACATCTCGAAATTCTTTGTTGTATCTGAATCTAATAACTTAAGACCCAGATGAATGAAAATAAAATCACTCAAGTTCTCGAGCTTCAGTTGCCTTATTGCTGAAATAGTAGCAGCAAAAGAATCAATTGTTTTTTCTAAATTAGATGCCGAAGGACCGTTGACATTGACAGGCTTCATCGAAAACAGCTGGTTTAAATATGACGTACCTAATGCGCGTTTATCATCATATTTCGCGATTAAAGCTTCCCAAACTGTGTTGTAGTTTTCTGCGGCAGGTATAACTCCCGCACAGATAGACTTTGCCTTTCCTGTCAGATGACTAAATAAATAATGAACACGCTCAGAATCTGTAAGTTTTTTATTCTCATGTATAACACGCTTAAATGTTTCATAAAAGAATGGAAAGTTTTGAATATCTCCATCAAACGAAGGCAGATCGATCCGTGGAATTTTAATAGAGTCGTCGTGACATGAGTGACTTGACTCCCGGGGTGTCGAGAAGCTCGAAGCAGGTGCGTCAATTTTTGAAATTTGACATTTGATTACGCAGTAGATATCTTCAAAAGCGCTCATTGCACTATAGTTCACGATGTACTCTGGGTCCAACTCCAAGTTCAGAAGATTGACGTCATCCATCAGCTCAATAAATTCTTTCCTCAGTTGGTCGACCAATCGAGCTTGCGCGATGAACTGCGAGAAAATCTTCTTGTCGCTGTTAAGCTTTGGGATCATCTCATAAATGCCTTGGAGGCGCATGAAACATTGAGCACGTTTAGCTTCCGCGAGTTTGAGTCTCGCCTCAGACTTAGCACTAGGCGTTGCCATGGTTCGCTGTTATAATGACAGCTCGAAAAAATGTAAAAATAAAAATGCCTAATTTGCACAATTACTATAAATTACGTTCAACTTGGATGGTAACTTAATGCAAGTCGAAGAACGTATATCCTGTATAATACCTTAATACAAGATATGTTACTACTAAGTCACAAAATAAAGAATCAACGTTAATTACAGTTGAAGAAAAACTGAGGCTTTTAGGAATAGCTTACCCATACCTGTTCAGTTCAGTTCAATGTATTTTTAACTTAAATACACTGAATTATAAGCAACATGACATGCAAAAATGTCCCGTGAAAAAATATGACACAAAATGACAATTATAAATTATTTGCATTTGTGCAAAAGGTAGCGCGATGAATCACGCTACGTAAATATTAATAACAGACAATAATCAATAGCTTAGAAAACTGACCATACATTAATATTTGAAATAAAGACGGAACAATTGTTAAGAAATATGAAACCTAAATAATTTTGAACCGCTAATTCAGTGAGCAACAAGGTTGAATAATGTATTAATAAATCAATAAATTTGGAAAAGTCCGGCTCGATGTGGCCAAAAAATGGGGGTGCAACTTACCAATTATAATTATGTACTGGTTCCTTTTTTCCTTATCGAGTGAACACTGTAGCTAGACGGTAGCGGCACTTATTATAGGTTTCTTGAAGTAGTTTAGATTTCTATTTATATTTTACATGCATGTGCTTCTCTTCATTAAATTTGTGACATTAGAATTTTCGGTCGATGAATGACATATATAATTTTCTTTTCTTCTTGCCGGCCAATAATGATAACCCGACAAGGAGGTAGAGACACATTTAAGTATTTAATGTTTTTACATAGTTGCGAAACCACTTACGCTAATTTGACTTCGATTTACAGATCCAATATCATTAAAAAAAAATGAAGTAAGGGTATTTTAATGATTTTTTCAATTAAAGCAAAATAATGTAGGATAGTGTATTTGTAAAAATATGCTACGTGAGTTTTAGCGTAAGGATGATCCGTTTTGAAAAATAAGAAAAAAAATAAGTTATTTTGTCTAAATGTGTATAGGAAATTCAAGTCCTATTGTTTGTGTGGTTTACTTGAAATGTCTTATTCCCTAACCTGTACCTACGCTAAGTTTTTCCTTGGAATGAAACTTTTTTAACAGGTGTAGTATTATAACTTGGATTATTACATAATGCGACATAATATTAATCTCATTTATGCTAGTTAATTGAAGTAATCCAAGTTATAATACTACACCTGTTAAAAAAGTTTATTAAAATTTATATTATGAATGATAATAATAATTATTATTTGTGTTAAGACTGTAAATTATTTTTTAAGTAAGTTATGTTTAACTGATAAAGATCTGTTAAAAAAGAAAAAAGTACATTATTTAGGTTTCTTTCTGTCATAATTATTTTTAGATAATTACTGTGTGGTAAAACTATCAAACATAATAACTTACTTTTTACCTGAATACTCAAACGAGATTCTTATCAGCTATATGTATGTATTTTTGTTTATTTTTTGACAAGAAATAAATATTATTACGAAAATAATTATGTTTCATTCCAAGGAAAAACTTAGCGTAGGTACAGGTTAGGGAATAAGACATTTTAAGTAAACCACACAAACAATAGGACTTGAATTTCCTATACACATTTAGACAAAATAACTTATTTTTTTTCTTATTTTTCAAAACGGATCATCCTTACGCTAAAACTCACGTAGCATATTTTTACAAATACACTATCCCACATTATTTTGCTTTAATTGAAAAAATCATTAAAATACCCTTACTTCATTTTTTTTTAATGATATTGGATCTGTAAATCGAAGTCAAATTAGCGTAAGGGACATAACTAGAAATCGCTACGAGTGTAATCGACGTTAGTAATGAAACACATTAGAGTAACGGACACCAATTTTCCTTATTATTTAGTCTACGTAAATAAATACTATTTAGGCGGAAAGAGCACCAAAATATAAGAATACGTGTGAAATCGGAGCCAGGAAAGGTCAAATACAATAAAAGTTATGAGCGAATAAGCAGAAAAAAAAACTTTGTTGGGCTCTCCTGTAAAGTCGTATTTTGTCCCTCACCCTAATTGAACCTACGGTCGACGATATTATAATATTTGTATCCTTGTATCCTTAAAGCCTGATGCTGGAGACGTACTGCTTACCTTAACCGAGAGTGTTAGACACGTGAAAATGAAAGTATAGCATGTTTGGCATAGTCAAATACTAACAGCCTGATCTTGACTTCCAACTCCTCACTCCTGATGCTGCAGTACTGCCTACAATAACCGCAAGGTTTATCTTTTATCGATATCTTGATTTTAAAGAAGTTCTTTTGATATTAAGTAGAAACATACGAATTTCATACTAACGTCCTCCAACTCCTCAAATCTGATACTTCAGTGTTACTGCCTGCCACAACCGCTAGGTTTAGCGATATGTAGATTTTGAAGTACTGCTTTAGATATTTGGCAGAAATATACGGATTTAATTATCATCATCATCATCATCATCATATCAGCCGAAAGACGTTCACTGGTGAATATAGGCCTCCCCTAAAGATTGCCACAAGGGCCGACCCTGTGCCACCCGCATCCAGCGACCTTCACCAGGTCATGAGTCCACCTTGTGGGGGGCCTACCCACGCTGCGCCTTCCAGTACGTGACCGCCACTCGAGAACACTACCGCCACAACGGCCATCGGTTCGACGCGCGACGAGCCCCGCCCACTTCAGTTAAGCGATTCGAAGAGCTATATCGGTTAATTTGGTTCTGCTGCGGGGGTGGTCTCATTTCTAATCCGATCTCGCAGAGAGACTCTTAGCATAGGCTTAAAGTCACCCAAAGGGCAATGGAGAGGTCCATTGCCCTTTGGGTGACTTTAAGCCTTCTTATGAGGCCCATTGTAAGCGACCACGGTTAAGAAGCGTACGTAGGATGCCCTGAAAATTTCGGGAATTTTATACTTAGGAACGTATATTTGACATGTGTTATACTTCTTTCTTACAATCATAGTCTCATTATTCGAAAACACTGGCCACTTAGAAAAAAAAAACAATGTCCGATTTTCAATTGTTTTTTAAAGTCGTTGAGTCGCTGGTGAAAATGGAGCTGTCCCGCGAAAGTTTTAGAGCAATGATTTATTATGACTTTAAAAGTGGATTAACACAACAACAATGTGAAGACCGATTAACTATTGCTTTTAGTAGTGTAGCACCTTCAAAGACGACCATATACAGGTGGTATTCGGAATTCCAACGTGGCCGTGTATCTCTTGCGGATGACGTACGTGAGGGTCGACCGAAAACGGCCGTTACCGATCAAAACATCCATGTTGTTCGCCAACTGATAAAGGAAGATAGGCATGTTACATATCGGGAGATTCAGGAGACTTTAGGCATTGGAATGAGTCAGGTACAAGTTATTTTACAACAAGAGTTGGGCGTGCGGAAGTTATTTTCCCGGTGGATTCCTCACTTGTTATCTGACGACCAGAAAACGGTACGTGTTAATTGGTGCCGCAAAACTTTAAAAAGATTTAATGGAGGAAGCTCAAATGCCGTTTTTAGGGTTCCGTAGCCAAAATGGCAAAAACGGAACCCTTAAACCGGCCAAGTGCGCGGAAACCGGCCAAGTGCGAGTCGGACTCGCGCGCGAAGGGTTCCGTACCGTTATCGATTTATTATAAAAATATACAGTTAAATCAACCTACCTCAAAAACTATAGAAGATAATTTAATCAAACCAAAAATCGTTGATAGAGTTTATTAATGTGCATAACAATATATATTTTTTTTTGAATTTTATATCGCGTAGTTTAAAAAATAGAGGGGGGGGACACATTTTTCAGACTTTGAGAGCTGATATCTCGAAAACGATTTGCTTAAATAAACATGAGATTTATAAACCTTCATATCATTTTCAAAGACCTTTCTATTAATACCCCACACGCTTATATACAACAAAAAAAAAATTTCTATCCCTCAGTTACATGTATGGAGGGCCCCCACCCCAATGGTTTTTTTTACAATTTAGTATCATAATCCTGTAGCCGTTCATATAACACATATCCTTACCAAATTTCGTTACTGTAGCATTTATAGTTTCCGAGTAAATCGGCTGTGACAGACGGACAGACGGACATGACGAATCTACTAGTATTGTGTCAGGTGACGAATCATGGATTTACGCATATGAGCCTGAATCGAAAAACCAATCTCGAGTTTGGGTTTACGAAGACGAACCGAAGCCGACAAAAGTTGTTCGTTCTCGCAGCACGATCAAAAAAATGGTAGCCACGTTTGTCTCCAAATCGGGTCACGTGGCGACTATCGCTCTTGAAGATCGAAGAACTGTCACTGCCGATTGGTATATAGGCGTTTGTTTACCGATTGTTTTTGCTGAACTGCGAAAAACTAACCCTAACCGCCGTATTATACTACACCATGATAATGCCAGCCCTCACACCGCTCAGAAAACAGACGACTATCTGAAGGGCGAAAACGTCGAATTACTGGACCATCCTCCGTACAGCCCCGACCTAAGTCCCAACGATTTTTTTACTTTCCCGAAAATAAAGAATCGGTTGCGTGGTCAGCGTTTTCAGACCGCGGAAGAAGCAGTCGACGCTTATAAAATGGCCATTTTGTCAACCCCCACTTCAGACTTCAATAACTGTTTTAAAAACTGGTTTCAGAGAATGAAAAAGTGTATTAAACACAAAGGAGAATACTTTGAAAAACAATAAAAGTACTTTTATTTCATTAAAATGCGTATTTTTTCCGATTCCCGAAACTTTCAGGGCAACCTACGTATGTTATTACCGCGGCCCTCCGGCTGATAGACTCAAAGGGTCACCGCTGATAGGGTGACAGCTTGAGTGGTTCGCGTAGGGCGAGCCGTCGGGCCTGCGGCCCTCCAGCTGATAGAGTGACAGCGTGACTGGTTGGCGTAGGGCGAGCCGTCGGGCTTGCGGCCCTCCAGCTGATAGACTTACAGCGTGAGTGGTTTGCGTAGGGCGGGCCATCGGGCCTGCGGGCCTCCAGCTGACAGAGTGACAGCGTGAGTGAATCGCGCAGGGAGAGCCGTCGGGCCTGCGGCCCTCCAGCTGATAGAGTGACAGCGTGAGTGAATCGCGCAGGGAGAGCCGTCGGGCCTGCGGCCCTCCAGCTGATAGAGTGACAGCGTGGGTGAATCGCGTAGGGCAAGCCGTCGGGCCTGCGGCCCTCCAGTCGATAGGGTGACAGCGTGAGTGAATCGCGTAGGGCGAGCAGTCGGGCCTGCGGCCCTCCAGCTGGTAGAGTGACAGCGTGAGTGGATCGCGTAGCGCGAGCCGTCGGGCCTGTGGCCCTCCGGCTGATAGAGTGACAGCGTGAATGGTTTGCGTAGGGCGAGCTGTCGGACCTGCGGCCCTCCAGCTGATAGATTGACAGCGTGAGTGGTTCGCGTAGGGCGAGCCGTCGGGCCTGCGGCCTTCCAGCTGATAGAGTGACAGCGTGAGTGGTTTGCGTAGGGCGGACCGTCAGGTCTGCGGCCCTCCAGCTGATAGAGTGACAGCGTGAGTGGATCGCGTAGCGCGAGCCGTCGGGCCTGCGGCCCTCCAGCTGATAGACTGACAGCGTGAGTGGTATGCGTAGGGCGGGCCGTCGGGCCTCCGGCCCTCCAGCCCAGGTGTTTTGCTTAAGATGTGCACTCGGACCTGCGGTCCTCCAGTTGATAGACAGAGTGTGAGTCTCTCGGATTCACGTAGTGCGTGCCATAGTGCCGTCGGGCCTGTAGCCCTCCGGTTGATAGATTGCATGGATTGACCCTTATGGCCCTCGGTTCGCGTCGGACTTTCCGTCAGACCTGCGGTCCTCGGGATGGTCGGCTGAGAGAATGAGTTTATATTTTATAGTCTCGAAATTCGACTTGTATGATGTGTACAATACAAAAATTTAAACTTGATTTTCTCAATAAACCAAATGGATTGATATATATTCCTTATTGTCAGATCTCTGTTATCTGAGGTACTTATTGTATGAATAACACGTCTATTTGAGACACTTCGGGCATTCAAGCTTACATTAACCACGCCCAGCCTTTGGTTTTTATTTGGCGATAGAGATATTTAAGTAATACAATTTTTTTAGTGTCAGATTTCTAAAAATATCTATTCAGCCGGGATTTGCCTCCCGTTACACATAAAATAATGTCCATTACGTTTACATTATGTGTCATGATTCGTGATGAAAGCGCCAGAGTATAAATGCTACTTAGCATGCATAATTGTATTACATATTAGTACAAACAACATCTTTGATCTAGAATAAGTAGGTATAGTATGGGAAATTAACTTAACAATAGAACTAAAAACTTGAAAATAAAATAAGTAAAAAAAGTTTTAAGTTAAACGGTTTTTATTGCACCAAAAACTAGAAAATAAAATTTTGTTATAACTAACCGTAGATGCTACTTTCTGTAGATTACTCACGTGAAACTATTATCAATGTAGTCTTCCCAAGTCGGATGCTGGAAGCCACGTTTAGCCTCTTGCCTCTATGTCAGTGGATTAAGCGTTACCTAATCGGAAACTTTTACCAAACTGAAATAAAAACGTGGGGCGTACGCAATTGTGATTAAGTCACTATAGTTATTTAAGAATAAACATATAAATCAAGACAGCAATAGTGTAGGTAATAGGTAAGTTTTGTTTTGGCCTTAATAAAAGCTATTTACCTCTGTAGAAGTGTTGGAACAGATGGGTGATTAATTGCAAAATTGAAGTTACAATTACATATTTTGAACTTGTATGTTTCTTTGTAATAACGCCCCACGTTTTTATTTTAGTTTGGTAAAAGTTCCCGATTAGGTAACGCTTAATCCACTGACATAGAGGCTAAACGTGGCTTCCAGCATCCGACTTGGGAAGACTACATTGATAATAGTTTCACGTGAGTAATCTACAGAAAGTAGCATCTACGGTTAGTTATAACAAAATTTTATTTTCTAGTTTTTGGTGCAATAAAAACCGTTTAACTTAAAACTTTTTTTACTTATTTTATTACGTTTACTACTAATTTTGTAGTGTGACTAAATACACGAGAGTTTAACCGTTTAATTATACTATACTGCTACCCGGCGTGCCTGAAATGAAACCCCGTTTCGATCAAAACCGATTCGGCATTATGTTTCAGTCTCTCGTCATCGTTCCGATTTCCTCTCGATGCGTTGATGCAAAACAAATGCCATTCTGGCCGTCTGACGTTTCTCAGTGCTTTCTAACATACTGCAGCCATATGAATATATACCAGCATTTACAAATATAAATAAATAAATAAATATCTTGGGACATCTTACACAAATCAACCTAGTCCCACGGTAAGCTCAATTAAGGCTTGTGATGTGGGTACTAGGCGACGATATATATAATAGACAGATACATATAGCTATTTATATACATAGACATCCATGACCAAGGAACAAATATTTGTGATAAATAAATACACAAATAATGCCCTCGCCGGGATTCGAACCCGGAACCTCCAGCTTCGTAGGCAGGGTCACTACCAACTAGGCTACGGAGGCTGACAAAAATATAACACAATACAGAATGTAAGTCTAATACGGGCGAAGCTCTTAAGGGGTATTAGTTTAAGACGTAATAAGTAAATTTAGATAACTTTTACTTAAAATTAGAGCAGCAAAATTATCCATACGAAATAATTCGGCTCGCAATGTAGAGCAACACACTCTAGTTAAACGCTCGTTGACAGCTTATTTCAAAAGCAGATGACATAAATATATGCCATATCAATAATAAAAACTGTTCATACCTACAATGCTGCTCCAATAATCTTTAAAAAAAATCTGTGTAATTAAGTGTAACTTAGAAAAAAAATCCGTAACGTAATCCATTATTATACTGATGAATTCCATGCCTGGCTTAAGTGATCGCCCGTATTACATTTACACGCGGTATAATAGAATATAATTAATTTATTCGTAAAACATACAGAGAAAGGCAGAGAAAATAATATAAATTTCATTTACAAAGAGGTGACATATATGACTACATCTCGTATGGATATTGGATATGTATGGCACCTACCTATGGGGGTAGCGTTTTTCGGCACTGTATTATGGAGCCCCAGGTGGTGGTGGTGGTGGGGACCACGGAGATTCCAGAAAAACACATTTTCCAGTCTTCGAATTTGGTTTTTATTTTACATTTTACAATATTATCAAAAAATTAAAAAGTTAATATTTGTTTATCTCTCTCTCTCTCTCTGACGCGTTTCCATGCCTATTATTTTTCAAACCACCACCAGTGGCGCCCATCGCCACTAAACATCAAATCAAACGAACTTCTTAAATATTACAGTAAATTACCTACGAACAAATAAAACATGAAAGCCGCACGCCATACTACATTGCCTTTCAAAAACGGTCCTGAATTTTAGTTAACAAATGTCACCCCCTCTTCAATGCATCACGGTAATGAATTTCAATTTCAACCTATAAAAACTTAAACCGCCATTTAAAAATAGTTGTGATTGATCCGTCAAAGTTTTGATTGGCTACCGTAAACTGGGGTTACTTTGAACTTTGGGGTTACATTGATAAAAACTTCGTTTATTTTTTAATCGCGAATATCTTCCGTTACCAAACGCATCTGTATATATTTTTTTTTAAGTCTGGCAAGAACGATAGTAATCCTTATTAATTGTTTAGACACTTTAGATGAGTACGGTCGTTAGAATAGCGTATCACGTGTTTATATTTACGTATACTTTTTGCTATTTTTCGTGTATAAAATAACTTCTAAACTAACAATAAGGGTAATGAGGTAAACGGTTCTTAATCACAATTAACTTGTCACAAGTATGTTTAGGTATACAAATATAACGTTTTTGGGGTCTTCAATTCAAACTAAGTACTTATAACAATTGTTTTTATTCAATGGGGTGTCTTTGATCACCTACATGGGGTCACATTGATCAGAATCTTACGTATAGTTGGTTATGGTATGTCTATCTATTTGACTGTTTATTTTATAAGAAGGTTGTTCTCTCTTCGATGTTTGATTTTTATTTTTAATAAAGTTGAATACTGAAGCTTTTTTATTATATTTCGGGGTTACTTTGATCACAAATATTTGATCAAAATAACCCCAAAACGACGAAAATTGTTGTAATTTTTGATACTGCGAACGGATTTAATTACTATCTTAGGAGAAATTATTCCTGTAAGGGTTTACATTCAATTTCCCTAAAAAAACATAAGGTATCAAAGTAACCCCAAAGTCAGTTTAACTTTGATCACATCGTTTTATTTTTCTATCTTCATACATTTTTAAAGTATCGTTTCAATTTTTTTTACCGAGAAAGATAACAAAAAGATGTTACTATTTTATTTTTAGATTTTTTTACGCCTAATTTTAGAAGATATCGAAGTTTAAACTTTAAAATTGATCAATGTAACCCCAGTTTACGGTATATTCTATAAACATTTGTCAAAGATGTTGCGCCAAAATATGCCCGGTGTTAAGAAAAGTGCTATGTCGTGCCCATCTTGGCACAATTGAACAATTGTGCTTGGGGGCATTTTGAGCTGGCGTTAGACGTCCATGTTATATTATGGTCGCAGTAAGTTACCTACTAAATGATCTAATTTAACTAACAAGCCAAATAATTACTTTTAATAAAATAAATAATTTCT
This sequence comes from Thaumatotibia leucotreta, assembly GCA_025490895.1. Lineage (NCBI taxonomy): Eukaryota > Metazoa > Arthropoda > Insecta > Lepidoptera > Tortricidae > Thaumatotibia > Thaumatotibia leucotreta. Next base: position 11,354 of record JALPQI010005836.1, on the reverse strand, counting down.
TCTGATATTATTTTCCATTTTATTATTTAAAACATAAAACGTACGTTGCTGCCTCATCCAAGATTCCATGAGCAACAGAAACATATTCGTATAAATACTATTTAAACAAAATGTGACTTTTATTTATAACTAAATTATGAGAAAGCCAACAGAAAATTATAAGAATTTGTTAACTCAGTTTTGTTGGCGGTGTAAAAAAAAATTACAAAAAAGTCGGTCCAAAAATATATGTGCATTGTATAGTATATTCCTAAATTAAATGGTGATGAAACATTCACACCTACTATATTTAACATTTCATTTCATACAATAATATCTATTAAGGCATTCTTTTGTGGAACAATTCAAATTGTTTATTTAAATATTTTTTGAGTTTTATTCTTTAAACAGCAGCCCTGAATGCTTAGCCAAGTTGCCAATCGCTAGCGCTTGGTAGCGTATCGTAGTTTTCCCTCTCTGTCACTCTTTCTCATTAGTGCAACAAAGACAGCGAGCTGCCTTTGGTTTCCGACTGAAGATTAAGCGTTAGCGATTAGCAACTTGTCTTAGCACCCTGCTATGTATATAAATTCAAATATGCCATATATATATAAATATACCAAAAAAACAAAACCAAAGCTTTCCAATGCCGGAGAACCTTCGGTATTTTGCTTTGGGGTATCATATTTAATATTTAAATCTATCAAGACGTTACGCTTCAGTACGTACCTATATAAAATAAATACAGCAAGCGTATCCTAGTTTTCTCACGTTCATAATTATCGTGAGACGTGAGAACATTAAATAAAAATCTCCAGCAAAAACCAGCTTGTAAGCTTAGCGTCTTTATTATTTTAAACTTGCGCATTTTTTCCTTGGGGTCACGATGTAAATTTTTGTTCAATGTCGTACTCGTGGGGATTGAATTACCTAAAAGTATTTATCACTCATTAACTTAACAAATAATTTGCGGGTTTCAGGTTATTTTATTTGTCCGTAGTAAGAAAAAAAAATCACCAAGAAATAATTCAACTTTTTGGTTCGCGGTTCTCGGCATGTTACCTCGCATTTGTTAGTTAATTATCTTAATAGTTTTCTCTCAATGGCTCAAAAATAACTAATGAAACTAAGAAAAGTACCTCTTATTGTACGTTTACATATTTATTTTGTCTTTGTTCATTTTACTTTAATTGATACGATTGCAATTTTAACCTTTCTATTCATAAACGTTTCCTAAATTAGCAAAACGATACCATACCTATTATTTGTCCTTTTCCATCTTATCAATATTTACTTAAGACAGAAAGGGACAAACGATACATATCGGTTATAAGTCAGAAGACGTTTGCGAATAAAGGTACTTTCAAAGAAAAACTTTATTGCAAAGAGAATACGTAATGAGGGTTAATATTTTTATTTTGTTCGTTCAGCGGCTACCGCGAACTTCGAAATCCGCAAATTTCGAGGATTTGTCTCCCTCACTCTAATGACGTCTTCGTTGGAGTGACAGAGAAAAATCCTCGAAATTTACGAATTTCGATTTCCGCGGTAGTAGGCCAGTTTTTCCATTCGCATTGTTATCAGATTATCCCATGCCAATAAGTTTTGCAGTTGGAAGCTGACTTGGCAGCCGCTTGTATTGAATCTGTTGGGATTGTTAAAAAATCCTTTTTTTCTTTTGTGTTGTAGACTGAATATAATAGTTTATTGAATTAATAACAAAACTCCTCATCTACACGTTCTATTTTGCATGCGATTGAACGATTAATTTCCGACTTCTATAAGCTTAAAACGGTACCGTACGATTACAATCGTTTATCGTTGTTGCCGTCTCGGTCAAACAAGTATGCAAGAGCGAAAGAGACGCGTAGAACGGTAAACGATAAACGCGTGACCACCATAAGCCACCTGGTAGCGTGGGTGAAGGTCGCAGGAGTTCGCTGGATTCGGGTGGCGCAGGACCGGTCATTGTGGCATTTTTGGGGGAGGCCAATGTTTAGCAGTGGATGGCTTTCGGCTGTCATGATGACGAGACGATGAAACGAGTGGAGATATATTAAGGTGCATTCAGACCAAGCGAACATTCGCTATTCTAACCTCCCACTCTACGAAATTCGATCGTTACACAAAACGTGATTGGTTGATTTCGTAGAGCAGGGGATAGAACAGGGCTCTTTTGGTCTGAATGCACCTTTAAAGCACGACCAAAGTTTTAATCGACACGAGTTACATATTTCCTTTTTGCACGTGTATCGTACGATTTTCACCTGACGTAAAATTAACCACTTCTCGCACTAGCGCGTAAAAAAAGCGCCATCTGTACTGAAAACACAACTTCTAATGTACTTTCACTCCATTATGTCTTGAGACACCCGATAGGTATAATTTTGTTCCTGAACTGTATTCTAATATGTGTATTTTTAATCCTTAAAAACGAATGGCCACATTCCGGTTTCATTTTGCATTCCGCGATCCGAAATATTTATAGTTCACGCGATGTAACAATCCAATTTAGATCCTACAATTTAGCTGTGTAGACACATTGAATCTGCTATTGTTACAGAAAATTCAACAAGCCAGCAAATACCGTGGTGCTTTAATATTGGAAACAATAAGTTGGAAAACTGGTAGATTTAAAAAAACGACAGTCACAGAGTTAAAAGCTGAAAACAGTAATCTGTCTAAGGAAACAGGAATTAAGTAATTGCATGTTGACTGTATTTTTGTGTACTTTTCATTTACTGTACTCTCAGTTTTGTATATTTCTTATTTACTGTTAAAAAAAACCGCTTGTGGCCTAAGTAGCGGTAAAACGCACGGCTGCTACGCAGCGGTCGTGAGTTCGATTCGATTCTCCGGCTCGTACCAATGAGTTTATTAAAAACTGATGTACGAAATATTATTTAATATTCACAAGTGCCTTACAGTGAAGGAAAGAATCGTGAGGAAAACTGCATACTCGTACGCCTGCGAAGAAATTCAAGGGTGTATGTGAAGTGCCCAACAAGTACAGGGCCAGCGTTAGGACTACGCAAAATAGGCACGTATGATATTGATCGAGTTGCGGAAAAAATGGCCAGAAAAACAACACAACAGAAAGACAACAACAACATTTCAGTCAAAAGACGTCCACTACTTAACTGGACATAGGCCTCCTACAATGACCGGTCCTGCACTTCCCGCATCCAGCGGACATCCAGCTTTCACCAGCCAGAATAACAGCAAAAAAATCATAATCCGTAGATTGAAACCGGTTTTTTAGAAAAACCTCGAAATGTCCCAATATATTCAAATAATTTGTACTCTTTACGTAGTACTCAATGTTTTATGTAATTAACTACAAAAGTATTTTTAAATTACTCCATTGACAAAGAATTTATATACCGAAGAACGAAATTAGAACCGTTCTTTTGTATGGAGAAAAAAGCGGTATGCAATCCCTGATCCATCATGGACTGTTGTAGAACGTTCTACTTTGGCAGTAATCGCGTAATATGATAGCAGAGGCCCGGGGCGCATTGCCTCTGAATATTTCATAGATTCGCCCGCAAGTGTGGCGCAGGTGAAACGAAGTACTGAGGTTTTTTTTATTGTTGATTCTCTTTATACCATTACGATGGCAAACAAGCCTATGCGTGTACTTATAATACCCCTCTATATGGGAAACATAATATTCTTGAAAAAAAAATCGCCTGTCCATACAAAGCTTTCCCACCGGATGATTAAAATTTCATGGTCTTCATGGAAATTGATTTTTTTTCGTATCCCAATATGTAGTAGTAGTGGTAAAATACTTTATTGTACAGAAAAAACAAATCATAACATGATAATCATTTTTAAAATAATTACAAAGGCAAATTTATCCAATAAGGAATAGGATATGAGTCCCATAAGGAAAGTTGTTCGTTATCATATGCGTACCGTAAGGTATCGGTAGCTAATTTGAAAACACCTTATATAACATACAAATACAACAAGAGACCGAAAATGTAAACTATGAATTATGTGGAATCTCGTACACCTATTTCATAAAACAATAGTACATTGTGCATCAAGGAAGGTAAATACGGAATTACTAAGGAGAGTGTTAGAAGAGTTTTTAATGACTTGTGTTAGTATTCCGCTTACCGACCGTCATGCATACAATGTTTTTCATCACACATGCGGTCAAAAAATTAGTTTTATGACAAAATATTATTCTATGACGTACTGACATTTCTATTACTCCCTAAGGAATTTCACTTTTCTTTTACTCCCGCTACGCATGCGAGCAACGGCGCGCTTAGGCAGCAAGTGTGATGAAAAATATTTTAATAATCTCCTAATGGTTATAGAAATAAATACGGCATACCTCCTAAATCGGTAAATTTTACCTCAAAACAGTCTGAAAATAAATTTTAGTTAATTTTTTGAAAACACTCAGTACAGAATACGAGTACCACTAAAACTTCTAACACGAATGTGTTATACACAAACGTGCCAAACCCAAAACTAAACTTTTCAGAATTCCAAACTCAAATTGTTTAAAACTTGAAAACGATACGCTAAAATAGAAAACAACTCCAGCCCAGAATTAACCGTTAATGTCCAAAGTAACGCAAACTTTTGATTAATCCATTTGGGGGACTAATTCACCATAATGTTGGTACACGTTTATGACATGGCAGGTATAGGCGAACGCAACTGGCGAATAATTTAAATGGAAGGAAAGAGGGTTCAGTGTACTATTAACACTTTGAGCGCGGGGAACTCCCGAGGGGAGTTCTCTGTGGGAGGTCCATTTTCGCTACAAAGCGGAAAAATCACGAGATCGGCTACGAGCGTAGCGCGTAGCACTCGTCCGCAATGAAAGTGTTAACCTACGCAATATAAGTCAGCCTCCGTAGCCTAGTTCTGCCGTCATAACGTAAAAGGGCACATTTAACATTTGGATAAAATTGCAAAAATTGACTTTGAATATTTTACTGTTTCTTGCTAAATACAGGTATATAAACGCACAATAGTAACATTATTTTGAATGAGGAAACTTTCGTGAACAATATTATTGGTTCTTCTGTAAACATATTTTTTTATTTTGATTTAATTTGTTTGAGATAAGTGAAGAAAATCTATTTTACTTAGTATATTAAATCGTGCAAAAATACTATTGCAAAACATAAAAGGCATAACTAACCAAATGAGCCTTTTTATTCTAACACATTCAAGCAGTCTTACCGAAAATTAGAAAAAAAGAGCACAATCCGTAACTTGTGCCTTTTTGTTGTACAAATTAATGTATTTTAATAATTTTAATAAAGTAAATATTGTTAATAGACATAATTTAAACATACTATTTTATTTCGTTTGGTTGGATAAGGTAATAAAATACTACTTTGCAAATAAATGGATACTTTTTTATTTAAGGTTTTAGCCTCTAAGCAATAACAATCCGCATAGGTACTTTATAGAAAACAAAGCTGTCTGATATTTATAAGAAGATATTAATAGTAAGGTACAAAAAAACATAAATTAAGAAAACTTCTAAAAAAAAACAATATTCAACACACCGTCGCTGTGTCAGAAAAAACTTATTAACCTTAATCATAGGCACTAATAAAAACAGTCTTCTTTCAGTCTTCGTGTGTTTGAGTTAGGTCCGCAGAATTATTGTTTACCGGTTAATTTTCCCAGAAAGCCCTTCTATTTGGAGGCATGAGTGGCGCCAGCTTACTAAGTATTACGTTCTTCCTCTCAGATGTGGCACAGTCGTGGCACACCTCGTGGCACAGTCTTTTGACGTGGTATTGAAACACCAAATTTGATATTTTTGATTTTGAAAAAGTCCAATTCAATTTGTTTGTCAGTGCTGTGGCTAGTTTTGTATAATAGTGTATTAAATCCTCTTTGAAAAGTGACTTCCGACATATTTTTCATATAAGCACGTGGGCTGGTGTTTTGTAACTTATATACCGACGAACAATCTTCAAAATCGTAAAAATCTTGAATTGTCATTTTTTTTATAATAGTGTTGACACTTGTATCAGCAACAGCTTCACAAAAGTCAACAAAATCGTATACTCGCTTTTTCTTTTTAAGAGATTGTTCCACCCTGTGATGAAACTCATCAGCTGCCATAAACGTATGACCAACTTCCAAATAGCGTAACGTAATTGTTTCGAAGCTAACATCACATGAGTTAACTAAATAAATCAAATAGGAAAAAAGTGTCCAATTTTTGTTTTTGTGCTGCGCAGTTGTCGAGCCACAAAATAATATGTTTTAAGTCCCGGTTTTCAAGAAAAAATGCCTTAAAACAACTTATGATGTCCTCTTTTTTTCTACCTGAAGTAGCTTCGTGCCACAGGACTCCCAATGTTTTCCTGTTCCTGTTAATTTTTTTATCTCCAATAGGTACAAAACTTTGGTTGAAAACAATTAATCGGGGACAAAACATAATAATTTTGAATTCGTCCATTCGAGGCAACATAATTACCTTTTCTAAGTCAACTGCAAATATTACAGTTTCAGAATCATTATTCTTAGACTGGTAATCCGAATCCTCCTCGTACTTTTTACGAGATGAAATATATCTTTCGTGGTGTTTTTCGTAACCTTTACATTCTTGGCAATTTCGGTGTCTTATTTCTGGTATTGGATTATGAATGGAAAAATTTTCACACATCTCACATTCTTCGTGTCCTAATTTTGCAAAAGAAATATTAAGTTCCTTTAAAACATTTCTATAAAACTCGTAAGATATTTTTATGTCAGGCTCAGATTCACAATAGTTATTATACATCGAGCGGATAGTGAGATCAGATGGCAAATATTTTCGATTAGGAGCATGTTCTCGTCTGTAATGAGACACAGCCGGGCGAAATGACAAAATATGTGCTTTAACTGTAGAATCATCTATTTTTCTTGGGTTTGGACCGTGTCCACGGTGATCAAGTATAGGTTCAGCATATTGAGTGCTATAGTAACTGTCAAGAATATTTCTCACTGACTTACAATTGTTCTTATTGTACCCTAGGGTAGTAAGAAAGAATACTTTACAAACTTGAACTTTTTCACCCTGTTCGTTGGCCAAAAAATAAGAAACACTTTTTGATCGCTCATAATGTTTGCTTGTTTTGTCGTCGTTCAGTGCTTTGTTTTTTGGTCTGACAGGCTTGCATTGAGAGGTATTACATAGATAGAAATGCTTTTGTTCCAGCCACGACATTTTCCAAAATTTACGATTAATGATTTTGCGAAATTCTTCCGAAATATTCACGGAACATTTCTTTTTGCAAACATCTTCTTGACACCCGTATTTCACAAAATATTTGGTGTTAATTTTTTCTTCTTTTTTAACTCTCTTTCGGTCTTTTAAGCTGTTGGTAGTGACACTGCCTACGAAGCTGGAGGTTCCGGGTTCGAATCCCAACGAGGGCAATATTTGTGTATTTATTTATCACAAATATTTTGTTCGTTGGTCATGGCTGTGTATGTATTTAAGTATCTATATGTATCTTTCTATTATATATGTTGTCGCTTGGTAACTACTTCACAAGCCTTAATTGAGCTTACAGTGGGACTAGGTCAATTTGTGTAATAAAAAATAATATTTATATTCATTATCATATCAGCCGACAGACGTCCATTGCTGAACATAGGTAGGCCTCCCCCAAAGATAGACTATATCCCCTAAAGACCGATCCTGTGCCGATATTCATAGTATTGGAATAGATTTATTTCTTACTAAATATTTTGATTTGTATTTTTATTTTCTCCCAAGTACTCACACTACTTAACACATTGAGCACCGGGAGCTCCCGAGGGGAGTTCGATGTGGGAGGTCCATTTTTGCTACAAAGTGGAAAAAGCACGAGATCTGCTACGAGTGTAGCGCGTAGCAGTCGCTGGCACTCAACGTGTTAATACTATATAAATTATAAATATTGGATTTCATATACCAGAGAAATATGGACCAACATCACCTACGTCCGAGGTGGGTACGTGGGTTCGATTCTCACCTCGGACGTTTATGATCTTGGTCTATTTTTCTTTGATATATGAACATCGTCCGAGGTGGGTCGATTGTGGGAGTGGGGTCGATTTTCATCTGGGATGTTGGTGATCATGGTCTATTTTTCTTCGCTATATGAAATCCAATATTTTATAATTCGTATTATTCTTGTCTAAAGTATTTCCATGTTTCCGATCACTTATTTTCAGAGCGGGCAACGGAACCCTTAAAACGGTGTTTTAGTATAAGTCGCGTAATCGCCGGTTCGCGTGTTGCGAGTACAGCGTTGTGCTCTTTAACTACTCGATAAGAAAGCCCGTGGTTACTCCTGGAAGTAGTGTTTTATGTTTTTAATCTAACTTAAGAGGTGCTATGACTGCACTCATTTGGCTTTTATGGTGTTGAACGCGAATTTATACATAAATTAAAGTTGTTGACCTGAGAATGCAAATGTCCTTAACAACCTACATCCATCCGTATTGCAGTGGCGATTCAAAAGAGAGCACACCCCCTGTAATTATACTTTGAGTAGCGTTTTAACCGACTTCAATAAAGAACAGTTCTTTTATTCAAAGTCAAATTCAAACTATTATTTATTCAAGTAAGCTTATTAATAAGCATTTTCGAATCGTCGACATTATCAAGAGAGAGAAAAAAATCTACTACTGGTTCAAGCCCTACACCGTTCCTAAGAAGAACCAGTAAGAAACTCAGGTGGACTTATTTTTTCAAAACAGTATAATAATACATCTTATTAAAATAACATGCATTAAAGAATTTATTACATAAAAAAATATTTCTATAGACATTTTTATAAAAAAAAAGAAATAAAGGATCATAATACTAAACAAAAAAAAATATTATTCGTGTGACATAATAACTATACATATAATTAAACGGCTCACGTGTATATAAGCTTCGGGCGACATGTTTCGGAGAGCCTAGGTCTCCATTATCAAGCACTGAGCCCGCATTCACGCCTCGCAACACGCGAGCGCGGCGAGGTTCTCTAGCCACTGAATCCGCTTTAGATTTAAGGCTCTTCGAATAAATAAATCCTTTTTAAATCATGTTACTGTAAAAATCACATTAATATGCATTCCTTTTATTTTATAGATATGTGTAGTTTTTTAATGTCATTGGTAATGTAATTGTAATAAAAATGTTTTGTGTGTTAATGTAAATTTACGTATGTAAATTAGGGTGGTTCAAAAAAACATTTATTTTATTTTCCCATGGGGCACCCCCTTATTTTGTTACATCTGTTAAGTTGATAAATTATACCAAGTTTCATAATTTTATTTAAACTATAAAGTGGTGCTCAACGCCTTTGGTGTTTTTTATATTGTATGAAATGTGAAAAAATGAAATTACTGTTTCTTAACTTTTTATTTTAGTTATTGCTTCTAGACTGTTTAAACATAGGATTTTTAAGTAACAAAGTAGAAGTAAATTTTTGTTTCTATTTTTTAAGCTTATTTGAATCTTCGCCAAAAAGTCAACCGAATCAATAATTTATTATAAATAAAAATAAAATGTATTTTTTTACTTTTATGACTTTTCAATCCCGTTTTGAACAGTATTAAAGCAATTACTGACACAAAAATCATATATAAAAAATATTTATTTATTTTGGGACAGATACAATATTCTATTTTTCAAAGGCATTGAGCACCGCTTTGGAGTTGAGATAAAATTACGAAACTTGGTATATTTTATCAACGTAATAGCTGTTACAAAATAAGAGGGTGCCCCATTAAAAAATATATATTTATTTTTTTTCCATACAAACGTGGACCACCCTAATGTAAATACATATAATATCGTCGACCGTAGGTTCAATTAGGGTAAGGGACAAAATACGACTTTACAGGAGAGCCCAACAAAGTTTTTTTTCTGCTTATTCGCTCATAACTTTTATTGTATTTGACCTTTCCTGGCTCCGATTTCACACGTATTCTTATATTTTGGTGCTCTTTCCGCCTAAATAGTATTTATTTACGTAGACTAAATAATAAGGAAAATTGGTGTCCGTTACTCTAATGTGTTTCATTACTAACGTCGATTACACTCTTAGCGATTTCTAGTCATGTCCCTTACGCTAATTTGACTTCGATTTACAGATCCAATATCATTAAAAAAAAAATAAAGTAAGGGTATTTTAAATTTTTTTTTTTAATTAAAGCAAAATAATGTAAGATAGTGTATTTGTAAAAATATGCTACGTGAGTTTTAGCGTAAGGATGATCCGTTTTGAAAAATAAGAAAAAAAAAAGTTATTTTGTCTAAATGTGTATAGAAAATTCAAGTCCTATTGTTTGTGTGGTTTACTTGAAATGTCTTATTCCCTAACCTGTACCTACGCTAAGTTTTTTCTTGGAATGAAACATAATTATTTTCGTAATAATATTTATTTCTTATCAAAAAATAAACTAAGATACATACATAAAGCTGATCAGAATCTCGTTTGAGTATTCAGGTAAAAAGTAAGTTTTTATGTTTGATAGTTTTACCACACAGTAATTATCTAAAAATAATTATGACAGAAAGAAACCTAAATAATGTACTTTTTTCTTTTTTAACAGATCTTTATCAGTAAATTTTTTTTTTCTTTATACCACGTCGGTGGCAAACAAGCATACGGCCCGCCTGATAGAAAGCAGTCACCGTAGCCTATGGGCGCCTGCAACCCCTGCAATATAACTTACTTAAAAAATAATTGACAGTCTTAACACAAATAATAATCATTTTTATCATTCATAACATAAATTATAATAAACTTTTTTAACAGGTATAGTATTATAACTTGTGTTGGGTTTAGAATTTATATTTGTAGTTTTAAGGTAATTTTTCTTCATAATTAAAATGAAGGTACTTGTGAAACGCTGTTCGCCCACCCGCATCTCCTATCCTTTGCTCACGCGCATAAGGCCGTATTTCCGTCTCTCTGGACGGATTTTGTATGGGCAGCCATATTGGCTCACCAGTTCCTAAATCGAGAGCGTCCCGCACGCATCATATATAATGATGATGATTTTTAAATAATCCTAAATTAGTGTAATGTCAAGTTTTTATGGCAAGTAGCTACTATCGCGCGCGCGCAGTGAAGTTAAGTGTTGAGAGACAGTCACAGGCCTGATGACAAGTGCTTTGGAACGAGACGCTTCTGCAGCCCAAGGATTCAAGACCAGGTCAGTGCGCTGAGCATCCTTACTTTCTCTATTTTTTGAGACTCGTTTCACTCGTGCCGCGCCTTTATAAAAACCAAAATATTACAAAAATTATTTCTTCTAGATAACTACCTATACAGTCCAAAATCGATCTTCAATTAATTTTCATACCCAAATGGTGTATTAGCCACACCATTTTGTGGTCTCTTCGAACC
>JALPQI010005835.1:0-67931 GCA_025490895.1 Thaumatotibia leucotreta | reverse complement strand
AATTAGTTTATGCCGTGGTTATTAATGACTTATAACTTCTTTGAAATACACAAAAAGGTTAGCTCCTTGAACTATATTAAGGACCTGGCCATAAAAACGTACATCTTGTTGGTTCAAAAATATTTTGACACCATTCCTTTATTCAGTTTTATTGAGAATAGTCTTACCTCTCTACCTTAATTTATTCAGAAAATATTATCATCCCGATCATATTTTCTGAATAAATTAAGGCCTAGACTTTATATAACATGCCGAAATGTAAAGAATATTAAAACGATTTAAAACAAGCCGTTGCAACTGCACTCAAAAAAGGCAAGTCGCAGACTGAAGTTTCGCGAACTTTTCATATATCACGGCAACTTGTTAGTGTCTGGAATAAGCAATTCAAGGATCGAAAAGGCGTCAACAATAAGCCTAGAAGCGGTCGTCATCGAAAAACCACGTCGAAAACTGATCATTTAATAAAAAACCTGTCCGTAGAAGATCCGCGGAAAACTGCAGTGACAATCAAGGACGAGCTGAAAGACAATTACAACGTAAATATTCATGTATCTACTGTCAAACGACGCCTAACGGAGCAAGGGCTTCATGGTCGACGCTCATATAAAAAGCCACTTATATCGGCAAAAAACAAGAAGGAGCGATTAGCGTTTGCACTAAGACACAAATCGTGGACAAGTAATGAGTGGTCCTAAATTCTATGGAGCGACGAGAGTACTATTTTATTTTTGCAATAAAGATTAAATAAATAAGTTAAATTTAATGTCGTCGGATGGAATAAAGTATGTACGTCGTCCACATAATAAAATACACGATGTGCGATACTAAGTACCCACAGTCAAGCATGGTGGCGGTAACGTAATGGTTTGGGGATGTTTTTTCTCGTCACGGACTCAGACCTCTCGTTCGAATAGATGGCATTATGGGTCGATTTGTGTATGAAAATATACTTAATACACACATGATACCTTATGCCAAAGAAAATACGCCACCTCGATGGGTTTTTCAACACGATAACGACCCTAAGCATAAATCAAACCATATCAAGGCATTTTTAAATCGTAAAAAAGTCAAGGTTTTCGAGAGGCCGAGTCAAAGTGCTGATCTTAATCCAATTGAGCACCTATGGGAAGAGGTGGATCACAGAGTGAGACAGAGAAATTATTCCAACAAGGAAGATTTTTTTCAAGCACTGAAGTCAGAGTGGGCAAGAAAACCATATGAACGTATACATAAATTAGTGGACTCCATGCCGACTTGATGTGCTGCTGTTGAAAAGTCCAAAGGATACGCAACCAAATATTAAGCAAATGTTCAAATGTTGACCTTCTTACAAGTCCAGTAAAATAATTTTATTCAAATGTCAAAATACTTTTGATCGTCCTAAAGTGTATTTTTTATGATTTTCTTTTCAGTTTGTAGTTTGTTTTTAGATATCTCAGTGGGAACGTAAAAAGGACAGGGTTAGAAAATATAATTACCAAATTATTATTAAATATTAACTCAATTCACCAAAATACTACATTATCTTTATTTGTCAAAATACTTTTGATCGCTACTGCATAGTTAATTCGTAGTGCTCCGTGCTGGAATTACGACAAACGCTACCTGAGGCTGATGATAAACCTTATTGCTAAGCGACCGCTGCGCGCTGTCCGTCCGTCAGTCACCGCGCCGTAATCCGAAAATAGTAATACATACTATTACATTGGCAGTTACTTTATAAATTAACTTCTATTTTCACAAATATACTGAAACAGAACGTGTTATGTTATGTTAGAGATATATTGATTAAAGGCTAAAGCCAAGTCAGTAGTGACCGTGCCTGCAAAGATGGAGGTCCTGGGTTCGAATCCCGGTAAAGGCATCCCTTTCTGTATTTACTTATCACTAAAATGTTTCTTAGGCATCGAGGTTTTCATTTATATTTAACCATCTATATGTATTTATTCATGTTAGTATTTAGTATTGTCGCTTTGTACCCACAACGCAAGCTTTTTTGAGCTTACCTTGGGGCTTACTAGGTCGATTTGTGGAAGAATGTCCGATATTCATTGTATTTATAGTCTAGTGTCCGACGGCTTCAACAACTTCGTTTCCTTGTCGTTTATTTTTGCTCTCACTGTCTCTCACCTTTACAATGAATCAAATCATTGGATCTGTCCGTTAGAAAGTCAACCATGGCCAGAGCCTAATATAGCCTAGAATTGGATTGAGCTGTGTAAACGATATTCGTGACCGGAACGCACGACGATTTGCCGTGTAAGTGGTCACACGGGTGACAGGCACAGAGCACTATGGCGGATCGTACCATACCTGCCATTTAAATACTATATCTTGAGGCACCTTACGCATTTCCCTTCTTATACTGAAGAAAATAAAGATATTGAAGTTGTATTTAACTACCAAGACTAGCCCGAGAAGTAGGAATTGCATGTGACATAATATTTTGGGATTGTAGACTCATGTCATATGTCATAATTCGGTATAATCTTCCAAGGTGCAGGCTGTCTATAAGACAATAATAATTAACTAAGCATCGATTAGAAAATATGGGAAACTATTTGAGAATAAAGAAAAAATAAAAATAAGCATATAAAATAAATGATTCTTCTATTCATCACTGTTGTAATAAAAAATATTAGTGTTCCAAATCTTCGTGTGGCCACATAATCGCAGTGTTTTTCTTTGTTGTGGGTCGGTCACATTAGCAATAATTAGTATGGTATTGCTAATGATGCAGCAAGGTCGCTGTGACGCAATCTCGGCGTTCCTCTGCGGAGCGCGCATTAGGCAGACGTCACACTGGCGATGGCGCTGCTCCCGCATGCGGCGACAGTGTGCGAGCGAGAAAGTGCTATGTACATGCTTAGCGCTGTCCCACTCGCATGATGTGCATGCGGATTTGTATCAATGTGACGTTTGACTAACGTCTTCATGCTGCCGGTTTCCATCGAGTAGGTACTTTGGGCTTCCGATATCGGAATCTTTAGTAGACTATTAGAAAACAAAAACTAAGTTAGAGCCATTAAATAACCTTCTACGAAATGTTTTAAAAAACATCAACGGATAGATTTCTTTTAAGAAATTATAGTAGCTAAAATCTTTTACAAAAAAAGTTACATACCAATACATTACCAATCTCATGACAGGCATGAAGTGAAATGAAATGTAATATTAGATATGCACTTGATCTAATATAAATATTATTTCCATTGTAAAATCCCCTAGTTTGTATCGACGTAGGTAAAGGAAGCGAGTAATTTGCACCGAGTCTTGTTCCAGGGGTGCTGGATATGACGGCCACGGACAACATCCGCTTCAGCGGCCACACGCTCGACAAGGCCACCAAGGCCAAGGTCACGTTAGAAAATTTCTATACCAACCTCATAACTCAACATTATGAGAGGAAACAGAGGTACGTACTCGTATCATTAGCCATAATTTCATTGAAAATGTGTCTACAATTCTACATTCAAATATTCTTATATACCTACAACAAAAAAATACTAATCTGAATATATTTACAGGCTGGAAAAACTGGAGGAATCGCTCAAAGACGAAAATTTGACAGAGAGCCAAAAACAAGAAAAGAGACAGCAACATGCTCAAAAAGAAACTGAGTTTTTGAGGCTCAAGCGATCAAGGCTCGGCGTAGAAGATTTCGAACCGCTCAAAGTAAGTACACTTTCAAAGGAACCATTACGAAGAGTTAATTGCATTTGTTTTGGCCTTGGTTAATCATTTTAACAGGAGTCTGAGATGTCGACAGAGATATTTGATATCAACTGTTATATAGTGATAAGTTATTATTGAGGAGCTAAATTTTCTAATTGTTTTCAGGTGATCGGACGAGGCGCGTTTGGGGAGGTCCGCCTCGTTCAAAAGAAAGACACCGGACATGTTTACGCTATGAAAATACTCAGAAAAGCTGATATGCTCGAAAAAGAACAAGTAAGAATAACCAAGCATGTAGATTTTATATTAATATTGAATTCCTTGATTGGCGTGAAGTGGCTCACAATAAAGTTATTTCGTGTCAGAAGGCAAGATACTCTTTGGTCTTAATGAAACAATAGGGAAATTACAGTGCCTAATAGTGCTCTTTAAACGAGATATTTTTTATGGTAGGATTTTTTTGTATTAATACATTTTTATCCAGAACTGCTCAGGAAGTAGATATCTCGGTCGGAAAGAAGATTATTGTCTGGAATTAGGTTTCTTTGGCCTTCCTCATAAATGTTATCTTTGTATCCTGCAGGTGGCCCACGTTCGAGCTGAGCGCGACATTCTAGTAGAAGCAGACCATCAGTGGGTCGTTAAGATGTACTATAGTTTTCAAGATCCCATGAATTTATACCTCATTATGGAATTCCTGCCCGGCGGAGACATGATGACCCTACTCATGAAAAAAGACACCCTTAGCGAAGAATGTGCACAGTTTTATGTCGCTGAAACGGCATTGGCGATTGATAGCATACATAAACTGGGTTTTATACACAGGTAAATAATATTAAAGTAAATACTAAACTCAAGAAATAAGACCTTGATTTTACATCTAAAAGGCATACCCTACTTCTTGCTACCTCAAGTCCGGAATGTTAATAATTTTGCATAATGATTTAATGCGTAGCTCGGTGGTTACTGATGACTTCTGGAGATAGCCAATTCCAGATAGGATAATAATGAAGTGTCATATCTACGCAGAGACATAAAGCCGGACAACCTGTTGCTGGACGCGCGCGGCCACATCAAACTCAGCGACTTCGGGCTCTGCACGGGACTCAAGAAGAGCCACCGCACCGACTTCTACCGCGACCTGTCGCGCGCCACACCCTCAGACTTCAGTAAGTTATCAGTAGTATCAAACTATCTGTCATTCATCTTTTTTTTATCTATATTTTCCAGAAAAATCAAGATCACCTTATGTTGTACTCACTAATTTTGTTTTTATGTACTTACTTATATCGTGCAATTTGGGTTTCACTGCTACTAATCAAAATCGTACATTCCATAAAACTGTTTATTTTTATAATTGCTTTATTTTGACACTTTTATTGTTTTTTTAACCATGTCGTTATCATTCATAATTAATTTATTGGGTGCGTCACATTAGATTTTTTTTCAGTTTCGACATCCTCGTCGGCGATGGACTCGAAGCGGCGCGCGGAGTCGTGGAAGCGTAACCGACGGGCGCTGGCCTACTCCACCGTGGGCACGCCGGACTACATCGCGCCCGAGGTGTTCCTGCAGACTGGCTACGGCCCGCAGGCTGACTGGTGGAGTCTCGGCGTCATCATGTGAGTACACCGCGCTGTTCCACCTGGGCTTGTCATCGAACGAGTGCTGAACTGCTCATGCCTCTTACATGGAGCATTCCATTAGAACATCTACTTTTTGTCGCTTACGTGTCGCTATGGTAGCTACCCTAATAAAATATGCTAGCTGCTAGGAAACACTGTCAACCTTAAAGCCTAGATAATTATGTTATTATACCGTAACTAAGCTGAGTTACGGTATAATAACTAATTATAATTTTCATAAGACATGTTTTCATGGAATGCTCCACATACTAAAATGTCGGCGGCTTTAATCAGCATCGACTTTAATTTTGTTTTTAATAGTATTCCCTTTTGATTGAATATGTTACTGGATAAGTTAGCGAAGCACAGTTGAATTAATATTTTTTTTATCCTATCGTTTCTATATCCAAGTATAATTAAAACAAAATGAAATCTTTGTCTGTCTCATAAGGAATCAGTGTATTCTTGTCCAAGAGAGTTTCTTGTCCGTGTTCTGGAGAGGCGCCAATTTAACTTTGAACTAAGAGCAATGCGAGAGTCATGATAAATTAGAGCAAAGCGAGTGGCATGTTGATTGCTAACCCAATGAAGCTTCTGTGATACGTAGATAATGCACGCAGACTGCGAGCAAACAAGGATAGATTATCCAAGCCTTATCTTTAAAAATGAAGGATCCCCGTGTAAACCGAGGCATGGCAGCCTCTTACAACAATCATTTGTTATTCTATTTCTATACGATCGTAGGTAATAATAAACACAACAATGTCATTGTGTTTTAGCTCAGCTAGATGAGATCACTAATTGGTGCCATTTGAAAATAATGTGGTTATAATGGTTGATTGTTTAGAAATACTATTGACAGTTTCCACGTCATTATTGTTCTTGAATGACGGCGGCATTGCGAACGTACGTAAAGTAAAACTTACTTTATATTAGTTGGCCCAAGCAAACTCGTAATGAGGTTTTTTGACACTTTTTCTGCCACTATGGGGCGGTGAGATGGCAGCACTGTGGCGTGAGGTCCAACGGACTGTCAAAATAAATAGGCAGAAAACATATCCAAAACCCTCATTAATTACAAATAGTCTTCTACTTCTGCAAAAATAATGATTCCGAGTATATATTCATTTGTTTCTATAATATCATCTCAACAAAACAGCATAACGAGTTTACAGTTAAAAGTCGTAAATTCGATTACTGCTCTAATATTACGGGGATGATCTATGTTACATTTCCAGGGAAATTAAATCCGGTCTGAGTGTCAATACTCCAATGGCGCTGAAAATACTCTGTTGAATTATTAGTACTATTTCGATGTCAATCAAATAGGTGATATGACAATATGATCGAATCAACTTTTTTCTGTCTGTTATTGCCATTTACGGTCACCTGAGTCACGCTGGTTTTATGCTATGCAAAATGATGCTACTTAAATTATGCAAAAAAGTTGATTAACCCATGTACTAAATCCTTATATTTAAGATAAGTTCGCTGCGAACTTCTTCTGAAATATTTACTTTTATTAGATAACTGTTCACTACGAAAAAATAAACCATGGAAGCCGCACGCCATATAAAAAATTAGCTTAGCCATTTAATAATAGTTGTGATTGGTCCATCAAAGTTTTGATTGACTATATTCTATAAACATTTGTCAAAGATGTTGCGCCGAAATATGCGCGGTGTTAAGAAAAGCGCTATGTCCTGCCCATCTTGGCACAATTGAACAATTTCTTTTGGGGGCATTTTTGAGCAGACTGTTCATTAGGCATTGTAATCAGTATGCCATATTGACTATTACTATTCTCTTAAACCCTTGAACGCAAGAACATTAATAAGTAGGTTTATACATGTATTGATACATGTGGGTACTGTTTTTGCATAATTATAACAAATGCTATGGTAACGACCTAACGACAAACGGATCTTAATCGCGTAAGTTTACACGATTAAGACCCGTTTGTCGTTAAAATATTAGCGATAATCGTGAAAGCTTAAATCAATATAAATGCTATTGTAATTCTGGAAGTCTTTTCGTGCCATATTTCTTGTCATAACACGCTTCGGTGTTACGTATCCATTTGTAACGTAAGAATTCGTAGTTGATACGATCCCCGTCGATGCGTTGCAGGTACGAGATGCTGATTGGATACCCGCCGTTCTGCTCGGAGTCGCCGCAGGACACGTACCGCAAGGTGATGTCGTGGCGCGAGTCGCTCACCTTCCCGCCCGAGATCCCCATCAGTGAGGAGGCCCGGGAGACCATACTGCGCTTCTGCTCTGAACCAGACCGCAGGTACTAAACGTTTATTTTCAACCGATTTCTTAAAAAAAAACTTAATTCGACTGAATGTTTTTTTTTTAATGTTTGTCTGAACTTTCGATTGGAAGAACCGATTTTGATGATTTTTTTTTTATTTGAAAGCTGATGCTTACCGATTGGTTTTAATTTGGTCCAGTCCTGACAATGGCATCCACGAGAAAACCATATAAGTCGTAAATTTGCATTAAGGAATTTGAGCATGTGCACGACAAATGAACGAATAACTTAATATCACGCCAACCGATTACGATATTTAATTTTTTTATCGACTTCAAAACAAGCCAATTTGGTCCCGTCGGTACCAAGTCGCGGTCTGATGAAGGGATCTTGGAGAAAGCGGTCGAAGTCGGTTTTTTATAAAGGTATTGTTTGTCCCATACGGTCTTATCAATATGTCTACAAGAGCGAAAGGGACAAACAATACATAGCGGTTTGTTAAGTTAGGAGACGTTTATGAATAACGGGGTTAGGTTAGATTAGTTTTGTGGCTTGGAAAAGGGTTAAAAGAGCAATTCTTTTTATTTTTGCCACTAAAATTTGGGTAAATTTTATACTATTTCTGCTCAGAATCAAGAGCTGATTCCATTTCCGGCGAAAAAAAAAATGTCCCAAAAATTTCATACATATTTCGAATATCCTCTTGTGTTACCGCCATAGAAGGTGTATGGAAAATAGTAACACAATAGGAAAAAAATCATGGGACACTTTTTTTTCGACGGAAATGGAATCGGCTTGTGATTCTGAGTAGAAATAGTATAAAAACCTAAAATTACATATTTCATTTTAGTGGCAAAAATAAAGAGAATTGCTCAAAAATGTAAGTTTGTGGTGTTTTGTCTCAGACTGGGGTCCGGGCGCGGCATCGAGGACGTGAAGTCGGTGCCGTTCTTCCGCGGCGTGGACTGGAGCCACGTGCGCGAGCGCCCCGCCGCCATCTCCGTCGAGGTGCGCTCCATCGACGACACCTCCAACTTCGACGACTTCCCCGACGTCAAGCTCGAAATACGTACGTATCCTACACCGAGCCTGTTACACACATCGTCTAATAGAGGTATCATGTACCAATCATCATCAGCCTATGATAGTCCACTGCTGGACGTAGCCTTCTCTTATAAACTATGCGTAAAGACGCATTAGGAGGTAAATGCACATAATCGCCACGCTGGGCAAGCGGATTGGCGATCGCAGTATTGTGACCACTATGATGACGCTGCTGCCCATCATCAATCTTTTATCAAATAATAGTCAGTGACACTTCAATCCCTTAGTCGACTCTTACGACACCCGCAAGAGGAGTTGGGGTGGTGACAAATGTATTCTTACTATCGTCACCACAGGGCCACAACGCCTTAATAACTTAAATTTCATGTTAGAGGTAATCTCAGTCTCAGGTAATAAATAGGTTGTAGTTGTTAAAAAAATACAAACTTAGTTAAAACATTGCTGCTTCATTTTCGTAACAAAAAGATTGCATATAAATTCCATACTGTAGAGGTCCAAACTTTTTTAAAAGTTGAACCTGCCATAATAAATAAGGGCACAGGCCCTATACAGCCTTATAATCGTATGGCGACATTTTATCTTCAAATAGCGCGAGAACAAAACAGTTTATTTTTTGAATTAAGAAATAAAATGTTGCAATGCCGATGGGTTAACTTGAATGTCAAATATATGTGCGTCAATATTTTAAGTGAAATTTGTAATTTTAACTAATATTTTATTGCACCAATTTTGATAATAGCACTATAGGTATGTACTTGACTCAGCTAGAAAGATTTCTGCAGGCTTCACATCAAATTAAACAGCGAAGGCCGTTCATTTAAACAAATATTTGGCCTGCAATTAGGCCTTTCCCGTGCCTCGGCAGTAATGTATTGTGTCTGTTACAGCGGCGGCGCCCATCACGCAAGACGGCGAGGTGGCGTATAAAGACTGGGTATTCATTAACTACACGTTCAAGCGCTTCGAGGGGCTGACTCAGCGCGGCACGCCCACCAAGAAGTGAACCTAGTAACTCGCGGAAGCGCAACGCTCACTCCTATTCCTACGCGGAACTGTCCTCCTCGCCTCACGCGCCCATGTTAACACTGACGCCTCACTCACCCGGATTTACCTATAATTAGAGTGCTCTCTGTTTTAGTCTGTAAATCTTCTTATTTTCACACGTACATTTATCGACTATTTATTTTCATATGACGACTTGGTAGCGATCGATACATTTCATTAGGGCGATCACAACGAAGTTACACATTTTTTACGTTCTCTGTAAAATTTGGACATGTTGCTGTTCTAAATCACAATGTTGTTATCTTAGAGGACTGGCTTCAAAGGAAAAAATGTATATTACACATATTGTTGTATCATGTTCTTGAGTATTATATTTGCGTGTTTTGTAGCGAACAAATTTTAAAAAGTCGCTATTTTATATTAGAAAACTGAATCCCAGCACCCACAGCATAACAGAAACATGAAATTTACTCCCCACTTCTGTCTGATATACATTCACTTTTAGAAATACGGAGGTATCTTCGGCCGCGCATATCATTGCCTCGAGACAGGCATGTCTGAACCGATGCGGCGGTTAATTCGTTGTTGACCCGCCAATTTATAATAAAAAATATTATAAAATGGCACTATACTTTTTTTTTATTTAATTCGTCAAAGCCCTGTGTAAGTCAACCCAGATCAAAATTAGAGTGAAACTTTTTAATTTTTGGAATTACCAATTGTTATTTGATAGCATGATGCCTAAATTCGAGAAAGAAAGATCGACATTTAAGAGGTTTTCATGCGAAGTAGTTCGACAATACATTACGGTTAGCCGCAATATTTTATGCATATAATTCACAATTTAGTTGAAATCAGAGATACGTTATTATACTACCTGTTTATACTTGAATCCAAAGATAACCTATTTTGTTTAGTTTTGGGTCGGCGATGCATATCTTAATAGGTGCAGTAATAGGTTTAACAGGATATATAAAAATGTAAGAGTCATATCGGTAAGCAAAAATGAACAACAGTAACTACTACACACTACAGTACCATATACCTAGAGTCCTAGATATTCAGTGCATCGGCAGAAGACGACAAAAATGTCAATAAATATGCCTGACTTTTAAAAGCATCTGTCGGTTTTGACGCATGTCTTAAAACACGTTCGTAGATTTATTTTTACTCAAGGTTTAAGGTTTTATATTGGCGATAAGACCAAAATTGTGCTCTGAAAGTGCGTGATCAATAAAAAAAGGCAAGTTTTTAGGTTTATTTAATTTTTTTTCGTTTTCTACTGGAGCACGGAATATAAGTTTCTTTAAAGTATGCAGTGACGTTATGCCACTGGTATTATATTAGCAGAAGATCAATTCATTCGTGTGATTAACTTCTTTAAAACAAGCGGTTTACTGTATGAATGAATGCAACACTTTGATTTTAGTTGTCAGACCAAGTTATTTATCTTATAATTCAATACTGTATTAATGCTGAGGAAAAGACGAAAGTATAAATCTAAATGTGAGTAATCCTGTGGATTTAATACACGCAAAAATGTTGTAGAATTTACAAAATATCTGTATTTCTTAACACTTTAGATAGAAGGCTCTGTTTCAAGTCTTATATTCTTTCTTCAATATTAGGAAATATCTGCGATTTCTTCTAAATCCATATTAGGTATATTAGTGTACTTTTTTAAACACGCGCCCCTCTAATCTTTTAGACCCCAACACACAGTCGATATACAGGGTGATCAATCCAAATGGGTATGTATGGAGATTTTGGAAACCATAACAGATAGCGAAATCTTACCTTAGGAACCATGAGATCGATTTTAGTAAAAAGAAAAACTGCATTCATACACTTGCAAAAATACGTGTACTCGGCCCAGGAATTGAACCTGGAGTTTTTGAATAATAAAATTTCAGTATTACATTTGTTATGGTTTCCAAAACGTCCATACTGACCGATTTGGACTGATCACCCTGTATACATAAATGGGTAGGGAAATGTCTGTCTCATCTACACAATTATCGCACTAGACTTAGGTAGAAGCAGATCAGACCCTACTATTTCGCGAAATTATTTTTCTTTTGTTTCTCAAATTTATACGTTGTCGATTATTTATGATTATGGCCTATCAGTAACTAGTGGCCACCGATGACGTCATTTATGTATCAGTAACTAGTGGCTAACAGTACTTATGAGTTATGACAAATCGTATCATAACTAGTAGTCCAATCCCACAGTAAAACGGATTGACTTAACCCCTGAAACGCCGCTGTCATAAATTTGCTTGTTGATTAAGTACTTTAATTATTTTTTTTTTATTATATTATAGTCCAATTGGCTTGTGATAGATCTGTCACAAGGCACTCCAGGGATTAATACGACGCGAAGATACTTATCAAATCTTGATATAATTTGCTCTTGATCCGATCTCTACAAGCAGGCCTACATAGTACGCGATATAAAGTATATGTAGTGTTATTAACTTACCGACGCGTTACATACTGGTAGCCATCTGCTTCAGAAATGCTTGGTCGTAAATAAATTAATACAATATTTATTTTAAGAGAGGATATGTTGAAAGCAATTAGGTTATTTGTCTGACATGTCCACTCTGTTAGTGTTTGTAAATTGTTAAATAGAAACTATTAAAAGGAATAATGTTGTCCTCACTATTATTATATTCGATAGGTAATTTGAAACTATATGGTCAAAAGCATGCTGCAGGCAAATACCCTTTTGTGTATGAATTATTTGAAAAATATGATAAATACGTAAATAACACTCACACTTTAGACACATTAGTCACATTATACTTAAGTATTAATTAGCTCTTGTTCAATTCACTTGGAATTATATGCCGTCCAAAATTATGTTACTATCGCATTAATTATTTTAATTATATTTTATATATCATATTAAAGTTATTTATACCCATATAATAACAATATTAACATTTCGTAGACATCGCAAGTACCTTTACTAATCACTGCGTATCCTCTTAACTCTAAGAAATATATTCGAATATCATATGGCTTACAAATTAATATTTACAACGTTTATTGAGAATATACATGTTTAAGAGCTATCTTTTAAATGCCTCGTTCAAGCATTTCTGAAAATAGATTTAGAGACGTATATCAATTATATTCTGCCTATTCGTACACGTATATATGTATCCAAGGGGATACAGAGTGGATTACTTCTACAACGTTGACACAAGAAACTTGGATAGGCTAAAATATTTAATGAAGTGTGTAACTCATTTGATGTTTGCAATTTATTTTAATTTATACGTTGTTGCCGGTGACATATGCAGCTATAAGTTATCAATAAAATATGACCAGAAATATTTTTCTACTTAGTAAATCTGTGTTTGAAAGTTCAATTTATTGCTTCACAAAATTGCTCAGGTGGTATGTTCTGGGCCCTGGGAAATCTCCTTTTTTGTACATTTCGTTGTCTACTTTGAATATAGATAGGGTATCTGAAGCGAGAGGAGTGGGAGGGGCGCCGTGTCGCATGCTGCACATGTACATAATCAGATAAAACCATATAAAACCTCCAGAGAACTGCTTCTCAAGGCCTTGTTAGAGTTGATTTAAGAGAATGCATCTTGCCCTGTAAATTTTGCAAATTTGTTCTAACTTTGAACAATGTATCTTGCCTGTAGTGTATAGCTGGAAGTCCAGTTCCTTCAAGTGTAGCGTAACAGTGGCTACAATAGGAGTGTATATCAACATTTCGTTATGACGCAAATATAAAATTTCAATTATAATGCTTAATTTGGTCGTGTGCTCGACATGGTGAGCAGTTTATGGTAACAACTTATTTCACAAAAATACGTTGCATAAATTTTTACTAATTTTTATTTTTTATTTGTAAAATAGGGTAGGGAAATACAGTTTTATTATAGAGCTTGTTTTATATTTTTTATTTATGTTGTACGTTTTGAGGATTCTAAATCGGGTATTGATTTGGTTTTATATTTTCTTAGCAATTAATTAGTAAAGGTGTATGAAGGTTTATATTTCTCTACGCATGTAGAAAAACAAAAACCTTTCTAAGCATGCTGTGCTTTACTGGCCACAAACAAGCACAGCATAATATAAAACAAACTTTAGTTATTTATTTCGACAGCAGCGTTATCTATTGGATTACGCTATACATCTTTATAATTAACAAAACATCGTAGAAAAACGAAATAAACTTAGAAAAAATCGGTACTCGTTTCGTATGCTGGAAACATGTACATTATAAAAGACATAAAACAGACATGTTTGAAAAATTGCACCTACCCTGTTGTCTTCATTGTGCAATCGCCAGTGCCTCCTTCAAATAGCCGATGGCATTAATGAAATTAATACTGAAATGTATTTTTGCACGTGATTTACCAGAAGAAATAAATGTATTGTTTGATGCGACGCCTGTGCGCTTACGTATACGTACGTAAATTTTAGATAGTTGACTAACTGTAGGTACCCACTCTTATAGATTAGATATAATATATGCATGAACAGCAATATTTAATATTTTTGTAAAATATGGAAGTACAATTTCAAGAGTCTTGTTGTTAGATTTTCCATGGATTATTAGATACATTATATTTTGCGGTTTATTTACTACTTTTGTACCACTGATCATGATTTAGGATTTCTGCTAATTGTACGTTTTTTTCGTCGTACTGTTAATTGGTCTTAATAATAATCCGTAGATTTGCTAAAACCTATTAAATAGCGCGATTAACAATTAGGAGACAATTAATGATGAATTATGAGTATTAAGTAAATATGTATATTTGTAAAAATACGTAACTAACAACAGTGATTATAATATTCTTTGACACATCGTCAGCATCACATGTCACATATAAGATGTGAGGACTTCTCTGCAGTAGTATCTGCAGACCGTAAAAGCTGGAGACCAAGAGTATCGTCGTGTGAAAAGATGATTTTTAAACCATTTTTACATAGTTTAACTAAATTGGAATGTTCAGTTATAGCGTAGCGTGACATAATATCAATTTGTTATATCGTAATCAATTATAATTCATAATATGTTTAGTGATATCTGTAGTTCGGCCTCCGTAGCGTTGAAAATGTCGGGAAAGTGTTGAAAATTTAGATTTTATTCCGTTATTTTCGGGTATTTACAGAATTAATCAATGTCACTGTCGCTCCTTTCCGTCTATTTCAATTGACTTTTCCTCGGTGACATCGCGTTCTCCTGGTATAAGTGAAAATTAGACCTAATCAACATTTGAGTCGAGTTGAAAATTACTTTTTTTTTTCGAAAAAATCCGGAAAAAAACGTTCTGTTTGGAAATAAACGGGTTTAATCCGGAAATTTTCAACGCTAGGCCTCCGTGGTATGTATTATCATACCATTCTATTAAAGTTGACCTGTAGGCGAACCACGATCGGCGTGTTACTTCCCTATCACTATCACATTTAGGCACTGGTCTCACCGCGAGCTACTAAGCTATGAACTATCGGCTATAAACACGAACAAAAGATACGCTCTCCAGTGTAAATAAAAGAGACACGGCGATACTCGCCCGGCGGTGATAGCTGATAGCTGGGCGAGTATCGCCGTGTCTCTCTTATTTACACGCGAGTACCAGTGCCTTATGTGGGAATTTCCAAGTGTAACAGAGAGGTAACACGTCGATCATGGTTCGCGGTAGGCCTGCAGGTCAACTTTAATAGAATGGTTCACTTCTGGCACCCGGCGCGAGGATCTTCACACGACCAAAGTCACTACCGAACCTGCACCAGCGCACAAAAGGGGCTATACCGTATGATGGGGCTATTTGAGACCCAAAGGACTATTTGGTAATAGCAATATTTGGAAGAAATATTTTATACGCGGAAACACGTATTTTCGTAATAATTTAAAATAAAAAAGAAATGGGACTGAAATGCCGTTTTGTCCTTAGTACCAAATAGCCCCATTTTACGGTACCTACTCATAACTTAATACAGTTACCGTCAATCTTATGCGACTTGATTCGATTGCGTTAAACATTTGATAACGTGTTTTGAACACGCACGGTACACTGGAATAGTCAAGGTCGACTTTAAGACAGCGGTTCAGTCATTTTCCACTAGTGTCACATCATCGCCTGGCATCTATCAACAAACAATAAGACTGGTGGATTGAAATCATGCCAGAATTAGCGTGTAACCGATGTCTTATAGTCTTTTGACCAGTAGATTTACTTATATTTGAAAGCTGGTCTCGCAAATTTTGATGCTGAATATAGATTAAAAATCAAGATGATCAAATGCAGATTGTTTTCAAAACGCTTAATTTTACTCTACATATGTCCGAGATTTTAATATTTTCTGTTAAAATATACAGTATAATTTTATTATCATACCAATATAAAGATAAAAACAACAATAAAAATATTCATACAATAGAACGATTAGAATTGTAACAATTCGTTTTCTTATATACTTAATAAAAGAGTTAGATTTACGAAATGCTTTTTTAATCTGCGATAATAGTCGCTTACATTCTAAAATTAGCTATTTGCTTTGTTATTGTTATTGAGAATAAAAGATGAATTATTTAATTTCTTAAATTGTAAGTTTTAAGTATTTTGTTTAACACTTTTTGTTTCTTCCTTGTAATTTAAGAAAGTGGCAATACAAATAAGCATTAAAGCAAAATGTTATTTTATTTACCTCATCCAACTGTGCCTGAGTGATACAATAATAAATTGTGTACCCAATGGCTGTAAACAAGAAATCACAAACAAGTACCTATATAAATCGGAAAATTGGAACAGGAGCCGAAGAAAATCCTGCTTCCTGGCGAAAGCAAATCGTATTGCACGTTTACGTGTAAAGTGTATGCTGTGCTGTCCACTGGCGGTAATGTTGGTATTATTAAGGACCGTTCTACGCCACGCCATTTCTATCATAAGGGTTAGAGAGTAGAAGTCGGACAAATCAAATCTTTCACAATTAGGTACCACTCATATTTTAACGACAAACGGGACTTGATACTTACCTTTACTATTGACTTGACGTAGGTAGGTACCGAGCTTGACGTTACGCACGAGATTTCGTTTTAATAATTAGGGTATATTCACTTTATTTATCCATTAATTTGATCTATTTTTTTAACAAGCCTCGAATCTGAAACCATATTTTTTCTTTCTTTTTAAGCAAAATAGCATACTCGCCTGTATGAATTTACTGAAGTGGAAACATCAGAGCAGATTTATCATGTCATGTGCTGCGATTACAATGTAATACCAAATTGCTAAGGTAATTATACCGTTCGTCAGAAGTAAACAAAAAAAAAGTAAACAAACCTAAAAACTTGCATTATTTCATAATCACGGAATTTTATAGTCAACTTAAAACCTTACCCTTTGATTTCATATAGGTACATTTTTATTTAAAATTATTGATATTTATTTGTATTAACGTAAAAATATATCTGCGAACGTAACGTGTTTCACGATATTTGTCAAAGACGTTAAATGCCATGTAAAAGTAAACTATATTTGTTTACTTTATTTTTAGATTCTTCTGGCGATTGGTATACGCCATGTTATTACAGTAGCACCTCCAGTTCAGTACAAGCTGATGCGAATTTGTTTCAACACGCTCGATATGTACGAGCTACTACTATTACTACTGCTAGTCGATTATAATGACGATAAAATTAATGAGGACTAATATTAGACGTTTATTAGTTAATTCATACATTAATTGATTAATGCTCACCCCTGCTTCGTTATAGTAATATAATATAATAACTGCAGTGTCGTCCTATAACACCAGTTTGTGTTTTTAGATCTTGAATTATTATTTTATTTCTAAAGATTTTAATATACGCATGATTTTAAATAAAAATACTAGATCTGGATTATTAGAGAATATAATCTGGAAATAATTCGCAAGACATGCGGCTACATCAAGTTTAATTTAGTATGTATGACATTAACACGTTGAAGCATATATTAACTAATTAAACAATGTTCTTATAATAACTCTAAATATAATAATAAGACAAGTTATATTTTATACAGCCAATATCTATTAACTAACTTTCTTATTAGACTCTGGCTACGTTACGTGAAGAGGACTCTATGTCTATTCTGCTGGAAAATAAATGCTTGGAGTATCTATTTTGGCGGGAGTTTAATTTTTAAGGCGATTAGATATACCTCCAACTTTAAACCGAATTTCAAAATATGTAGGTTAGATTCGAGTAAAATGCATTATCCAAATATTTGATGGTGAATTCCTTTTCAAATATGGTATCACCTTAAGTTTATGTACCTAATATATTTTATTATTTTAGATTTACTATATATACCTACCTATATACAGTTAATACATCATGTAGGTACATACACAATAGTACATGCACGATACATTTGAACAATGCGATCTAATATTATTATCCAAAAATACAACTTATTTTTTATAGATATTTACTACCAGAATAGCGTACAGTATCTTAAACCTATGTTTACGAAACTTTAATAGTAACCTTTATAAATGCTTACCGATAGAGGCACCACTACGACTATAAAACAACCGGCGGAATGCAATTTTTGCCACTGATTATCAATCACCCCATGAAAACGAAGGAGCCTTTCAGGGTGGCTAGCACAAGTGGTGCACTGACCGGAAATCGCGCATGAGAAGGACTAGGTTTATTTTTATCTGCATTGATTTAAAAAAGGACGGTTAGTCTGTTTCTCGGTTGATTGTTTTCGTGCTCCGCTTGTGCTAGGGGTGCATAATGAATAGGTACTCGTCACCCATCTAATTTAGTGAGGTGAGAGAGTAATTATAATTATGTATTTACCTAAAAAGGAATTTGTAAAATTTGACTTATTTTATTAAAAATAGCGTTCACAATTTTTGCATCTCTCAGTTACGATATGCTATTTATTTGGCCGATTCACAAACATCTGATCACGACCCTATGGCTAATTAATTAATGACAGTAGGTACCTACAGAGTATCAAAGCTTCCATCCCTTTTTGACAGCGTTTACTTTACAGGCTTAAGAAGAGAAACAACTTGGCCGTCGAAGGATAAGGTCAGTGGACGTATTTGGTACATACTTAACTAAAGTATATTTACCATACGGTATGAGTGCCCTTTTCGATCTCATTAAATCACTAACTACCCTGGCGCGCATGTAAATGCACCTTTAATTAACTTCCTTCTTTAATTAAAGTTTAAGAAATGCACATAGTTAATAAAAAGGCTTCAAGAATACAAAATATAACGTTACATTTTACGGAGTTATACTCTGTCTAACAAACTTTGGTAGTAAAAAAATAGCGGCAACTTACTATATATTATATAATTTTCTATGAATGGTGAACAAAACGCGCTTGCATGTTTTAAATAGGTATGCCTTCTTTTTCTGCTAAAGGTTGTTGGACAGAATATGTTATATAGTTTGTATTAATATCGTAACACAATGAAAGCAATCGTGATTTTTGTTTAGATTAGGTACGAGTATCCCTTAAAAAGTGCAATTTATTTTGCAATCGACCCAGGTAATCATTCGATGTTATCTCGAGCCGTTGTTTGACTTGACAATCAAAACGTTAAGGATCGTTATTATATTATTTCGTAGTGGCATCTCATCGTGGAAAATAATAGAAGTACTTAGCTGTGAATACAGCGTTGATCAGTCTCAAGATTGAGATCGGATTTGAAATCATACTAATCCTAAAATATTCTCTCTATTGCACCTCAGGTTTTTAAAGCCAACTAGGCACCTCTTAAAAATATCATTAATTGATTATTCTGTTAACAAGATACGTCCAAAATAAATTGAGATATCTTTTGTGTCTTTAGTACTTCAGATAAGACATAAATAGATACCTATTTAATTTATATGTCATCGCGTTTGCGTACCTATGCTCAGCTTGACTTTGAAGCCATTCGTCTCCAATGTCTTTATAAAATCTTCACACATTATCCCAGCAGGGCAGCACCATTCAATGTTTACGAGTCACTTATTCGAACAGTAGGTAGTATAATTATACTGAATTTGTAAGCGTACGAGTATTTCATGCTTGATCGCCAATACTTATCTAAAGAAGTGTTTATTCTAATAAAATTGTTTTAGCTTGACAACATTCCAACTCCTACTTGTCAAATAACTTATTAATATGAAATACTTAGCGTGAAAAATATTCAAAATTGCAAAAACAGTGTCAAGTGGAGTATGGCTCGCACATCGGGGATTCCGTACATTTAAGCATACAGAAATACATAGGTACATATGCTTGTAGTAAATACCTATGAAACAATTAAGATAAACAATATAAAAACTGTAAAGTGTCTCACGGAACCTTTCCCGTGCTTGAACAATACGCACTTGATCAGCTTTTTGCATTTTTTGGTACGGAAACTTTTTACTACCTACAACATGGGTACACATAATTTATCTGTTGCATTTAACACCTACCTATTTATTTAACACCTGATATTTTATGAAATTCTACTGAACATTTTACATCTGTTATATAGCTATTCATAATTTTATATTACGATGTAGGTACATATATATATCGTAGGTAAATAGGTATCAACATAACATAATTAAGACAGAAACTGACGTGACAATGTTTGAACATTAATTAACTCCTCATATCCATTAAATTTGCCTAGGTAATATTTGAAATAGTTCATAATTAACATAATTTTATGAATAACAACTCACAAGCATCTGATCCGGTATTATAGTCAGACCACAACCTTAAAGTGGTCCAACTCTACATGTAGGTACCTGTGCCGTGTGATAAATCCAAATGAGTGGTCAGTGGGGATTAATACCTATAAAACAATAAGAGATAGAGAAACCATGCCATTGAGTTTAATGACAAGTAACAATGCACGCATGTAATTGAAAAAGCTTTTAATTAGTTTGCGGATCGAACCAATAAGCATATTTGTTTGGTTATTCATTGCAGGTATCTAATCTATTGGACCATCACCTAAGTCACCAGTTCATCAGAATGTAATGTTACCTACTTATTGCAAAAAAGTATAATAGTAAATCGCAAAAAGTAAATAAATAATTAGACATAAAAATGGACCAAATTTAACATTTTTATACTAAAAATATAACGATTTAAAAAAATGATAGTGTTTCTTGACACTTGATCCGATGCTAAATTATCTGTCTCTTATAGTTTTTCATTTGTTTACCGACATACTAATTAATCATAATGTACATAATAATAAATCATATTTATAGGTTGATTTAGAATCCTTCGAACCACTTTAAAAATATATGCTGTACCTCCATCATACTGAACAAGTTTAAGTTTAATTAACTAGAAACTCCGAAATTGTCACGGATATTTTCACACTTTTTTAAACTTGTCTAATATTGATGTTTACTGTGGAATACATATTTTCATAAATACTCAAACAGACAAGTTAGATCTAAGAACCTCTAATTCAATTACTTGAAGAGCAGAGCTAAAAATTTGTTGTATACCTATGTCTAATATAACGTCCTGTAGGTATTATGCTATGCTTGTTTTTATGAATTCAAGTTACAATACCTATATTATATATCGGTCAAATTTACACAAAATCATGAATTCATATACATATAGGTACGATAGATTTTAAACGGTGTAGGACCATAACGGATGAATGTGTAGGTAGCGTTAAAATCTATAAAAATACATAGATTTTGGGAACATAATCGGCTGAAAAAATAATAAAAAAATGAACGTATGAGTACAATTTGCAAGTTCGTTAGATTGATTAGCCCTGTAAATGCGAGACGGATGGGCCGCCCTGGGCCGCAGTGGAGGCGGCGGGCGCGGCAGTGTCGGGGCGTTCGACGTCGGTAGGTTCATCGTCCTCGCCCTTAGGGATGTCGAAGATCTCGGAGAAGAGCGCGGGCAGCACGAGGCGCGGCCAGTGCGCGCGGCACCAGGCGAGTAGCTCGTGGTGGCGCAGGCCCAGGGCTTGCACGTCGCGAGTGGCCGCGCTCAGCGCCTCGGCGCGCGCGCTGCTGTCCGCGGACTCCATTACCTGCGATGTCCGTTATACACGATCAGCGGGGCTACCATGATCTCTTAAATGCGATTCGGTTTACGCCCGGCCTGTCGGTTTTTGATAGTTAGGGCGTCTGTGCACTACACTGACTTTTACCGTCCGGTAGTCCGGTTTTTTACGGTCCGATATGCCACGCCATTAAATGTATATAGTAGCTTGTGCACTATACGTAATTTTACCGTCCGACATTTTACTTTTCCCCATTCCGGACAGCATTTTCCGATCCGAGATGACAGCTATGAAAAACGTGTTAATGCTTGTGCACTGCGTCCGGAATTGCACTGACTTTTATGACTGTCGACTGACTTTTCATGCTACTATGCCGCACCTCCGAGTAAAAAGACGGACAAGTACACAAGCCAATCATGCATTTTTTTCATGTCATATCGGACCATGAAAACTCGGTCTGCCGGACAGTAAAATTCATTGTGGTGTACAATCGCCCTTATTCTATGGAACTTACATATTGCTGTTCAAATTAGGTCCAAAACTAAATCGCATTAGTAGATCGTCGTAGCATCCCGGAGCTGATTACTATCATTATAATACACGCTTTAAGACGATACATGTGCTCTCATAAACCACGCTCACTCGAACCTCTCGAAAGAGACATTTTATGGCTTCCATACACGAATGTGGAGGGATGTATCGCTCATTGTCATTACTCATTACCATTAGGAAAGAACTTTTTGAACAAATCACGGAAAATATGAGAATCAATCTTTTTAGCAAAAAAATACACCATACACCCAAAATTTGTTATAATGCCTTTTTTTAAATTTTAGTGATAAAGAAGATCCGAGTTTGAAAAGTAATATACGAAATATGTTTTTAAATAATGTTTCTATAATCCTACGATATAACTAGAGTCGTGTCGTGACTCTTGTGAACTCCAATTTCAAATACCTACATTTTTTAGTACGATGGCCCTCCGGAATTTTGGACCTGACGTAAAATAAGCCACTTCTCGCACTAGCGCGTATAAAACGCACCATCTGTACTAAAAAATATTAGAGACGTTGACTTTGGGTGAAAAAATGAATATGACAAGCTAAATAGCGGTACGGATCATTATTTGTTTCGCTACTCGTGCACTGAATGATTCGGCGAATCCGAAAGATGAAAAACATTTGACGTCATTGACCTTAATCGTATTATTAAAGCAAATTTAAGCTGTCGGTACGGAAATTGCAGGAGTAAGTTCCTATTGCATCGAAGCCGTCGGTCGGCCATATCCGTAGTTGGCGTCCACATGACACAACTATCCGATGCACGATGTTGAATCAAGCCGAATATTAACGACTGATTTATAATATTGACTCTATCTTTTGGCAAGCTTGAGACTATATACAGTAGGCCGAAGTCGTCCCGTTGACGCGAATTCGAATGCGGCGATGGCACGCGAGTAGAACAGGGCATGAATCTCCACTGCCTCGCCCACACCCACACACCGTTGTCGCATGCGGAACCGTCGCTAGTGCGGCATCAGTCATAAACATCCAAAATCCCGGACATCTGGCGTAAATCCCATTTTTTCCCCAGACTTGACATTGTACGGACCTCTATTCAGGTGAATATTTAAATTCAATCACATGAAAAGACAAATCTGCTGATACCCGGAGGGATGGCAGCCCTAGTCATAAACAGCTCATTTACAGCCCGGCCACGATATTGGTCTAAAGCAACCAGCGGCGCGGAGAGTGAATCCATGAGTTGGAGCGGGATGCCGATTTGGGCCGATTGGGATAGCACCATACGTTTTCTGCTAAGCCGGTAGCCTTAGACCGATGCCGTGGCCGGTAGAGAATACTAGTGGTACTAACGGCGTGGTGCAGAGCGTCGGTGAGTGCGCGGTGCAGCGTGCTGACGCAGTCGGGCTCGCTGAGGCCGGCGCGCGCGGGGCTCAGCAGCAGCGCGCCGGTGTACAGCGCCATCTCATCCTCGCTCAGCTGCGCGGCGCAGAGGTCGCGCACGTAGCGCAGCGCCGCCGCCGCGAACGGCGCCTGCGACCAGACGAACCGATATTTAGTTACAAATACAAATATTTTATTTCGGAAATGTTAACTTTCAAACGTTACATTAATGCTTATTCATCTTTCGCTCTTATAGATAGACATATATCAATATGGACAAACGATTCTTAGCGGATTGCCAAGTTAGGATCTGAAGTTGTGCCATATTACGATTTGTGTGATATGTCAGTTTTATAACCATGGTTAGCCGATAGTTCGATAGCCATTGGTATGTATATTCACTTTCCATGTTCAGTCAGATTTGAAGTAGTAAGTACCTACTTATTTAATATTATTATCATTTTTATATTAAATACATACATACAACCATGACTAAGGAACAAATAGGTTTGTTATGATAAACAGTAATAGGTACATAAAGGAATGACCTTACCGGGATTCGAACCCTTGACTCTTGACCCTTGACGACTTGGCTTACCGACTCAACAACAAGTGAAGTTGATCTTTCCATTCCACTGTTCCACTCCCTATTTAAACTTACTATAAGTGTAACGGACATCTACAACGATATA
This sequence comes from Thaumatotibia leucotreta, assembly GCA_025490895.1. NCBI lineage: Eukaryota > Metazoa > Arthropoda > Insecta > Lepidoptera > Tortricidae > Thaumatotibia > Thaumatotibia leucotreta. The sequence goes on along the minus strand of JALPQI010005835.1, from coordinate 43,686 downwards.
AAGCAACATACCGTCGTCGTTAGTTTATGATAGTTATAAATGTTATAATAGATAGAATAAGTCACTCACGTCATAGACTATCTCCAGTTGGCTCTGAATAATAGTAGTGCCGTCGTCGAACATGATGCAATCCGGGGTCGACAACCGTGTCACCCTCGACAGCCACACCTCGAAGAACCCCAACTGGAAACATCACACAAGTCACGAGGGTCCATTTTATACCTGCCGCATCCCGCTCGAGCACAAAACGGAACCTAGTAAATATCATTTAATCCGCAAATAATTGCACTTTCGCCGTTCACATTCACGCTACAATCGATATAACACAGAGCTAGTTCGTGCCTAGTTAGCCTCTGTCGTTCCTGAGTTAACTGTACTTTCCAAGAGATTAACACAGACTTACCTCCTGTTTGGTGGGAACTAGAGGGATAGAAAGTAAGTCTTCGTTAATACTTACTTGGTAAGCACACAATGTTGAATAGCGAGGCGATAGACAATTTTAATAACTTTGATAAATGTTACACGAATAATGCCATGTAGATGCCATGTACATCTTTTGTGTCAGAAGCATTCCATGGGCTGCCCCGTACAAACGCGTATTCCGATAGTTTGAGATTTCTTCAGAGTTAAGTAAATATTAGATATATTTTTTTGAGAAGTTTTAACTTATCTAGTTCCGAATGAGAACTTCGATAAACCCACAATTTTGAGAAATCCGTGTTTGTACGGGACATCGGTGGACTTTTTCGTGGAATGCATCATCAATATATATTTAAGATGCCTAATGCAGAACTGTTCTTAATTTATACAGTTTTTTGGATATAATTGAAGATGATTATGATGCATCCTTATTATACCTAACACTTTATTCAATCATCAATTAATAAGCGGCAAATTAGTTATTGCAGTATCGGACGTAGGTACATTATGTGGACAAAGTACTCTAGTGATGGAAAAAAAACTCAGTTGTTACCAACAGTGTTAAGATGGGTGGTAACAGGTGGAAATAACCCAAGCCTGACAAGGGCAAACCGCGTCGATCGTCGTTCGCGGTAGCCCAGACTAGCAGCAACAATACCTTGATCAGACTAGTAGCGACAATACCTTGATCAGACTAGCAGCAACAATACCTTGATCAGACTAGCAGCAACAATACCTTGATCAGACTAGCAGCAACAATACCTTGATCAGACTAGTAGCGACAATACCTTGATCAGACTAGCAGCAACAATACCTTGATCAGACTAGCAGCAACAATACCTTGATCAGACTAGTAGCAACAATACCTTGATCAGACTAGTAGCAACAATACCTTGATCAGACTAGCAGCAACAATACCTTGATCAGACTAGCAGCAACAATACCTTGATCAGACTAGCAGCAACAATACCTTGATCAGACTAGCAGCAACAATACCTTGATCAGACTAGCAGCAACAATACCTTGATCAGACTAGCAGCAACAATACCTTGATCAGACTAGCAGCAACAATACCTTGATCAGACTAGCAGCAACAATACCTTGATCAGACTAGCAGCAACAATACCTTGATCAGACTAGCAGCAACAATACCTTGATCAGACTAGCAGCAACAATATCTTGATCAGACTAGTAGCAACAATACCTTGATCAGACTAGCAGCAACAATACCTTGATCAGACTAGCAGCAACAATACCTTGATCAGACTAGCAGCAACAATACCTTGATCAGACTAGCAGCAACAATACCTTGATCAGACTAGCAGCAACAATACCTTGATCAGACTAGCAGCAACAATACCTTGATCAGACTAGCAGCAACAATACCTTGATCAGACTAGCAGCAACAATACCTTGATCAGACTAGCAGCAACAATACCTTGATCAGACTAGCAGCAACAATACCTTGATCAGACTAGCAGCAACAATACCTTGATCAGACTAGCAGCAACAATACCTTGATCAGACTAGCAGCAACAATACCTTGATCAGACTAGCAGCAACAATACCTTGATCAGACTAGCAGCAACAATACCTTGATCAGACTAGTAGCAACAATACCTTGATCAGACTAGCAGCAACAATACCTTGATCAGACTAGTAGCAACAATACCTTGATCAGACTAGCAGCAACAATACCTTGATCAGACTAGCAGCAACAATACCTTGATCAGACTAGTAGCAACAATACCTTGATCAGACTAGCAGCAACAATACCTTGATCAGACTAGCAGCAACAATACCTTGATCAGACTAGTAGCAACAATACCTTGATCAGGATGAGCTGGTCGTCCTGCGGCAGCGTGTGGAAGCCGGGCCGGCGCTTGGCGAACTCCACCACCTGCTGCACGGCGGGCGTCATGCGGAGCGCCACGTGCTGCCACAGAGCGGCGCGAGTGTCCGTCGCGCGGTCCGTCGTCGACGACGCCGCCTCCTCGCCGCCGCTGCCTGTGGTGAATAACCAATTTTTAGCGGATGCCAAAACCTAAGCTTAAACGGCCACGGAGCTATGCTACGAACAGACAGACAGACGGACATGGCGAAACTATAAGGGTTCCTAGTTTACTACGGATACGGAACCCTAAAAAGATGCACACTAATACAAATCACGTAAGCACCTACTTAACTGGTTGGACTGAAGAAAATATTTTTATTATGTCTAGAATTTTAATTATTTCATAATGCATTTAATATACGCCATAATATCTCAGTCACCCAGCCACAGTCACGTACAGTATCCACAGACGTGAAAAAAATAATTCATTACCTAGTAGAATACAATTACCCCCTTATTCATAAACGTTTGCTAACTTAACAAGCAGCTAATAATTGTTTGTCCCTTTTGCTCTTATGGACACATTGTTAAGACCGAAAGGGACAAAGAATTATTAGCGGCTTGTTAAGTTAACAAACGTTTATGAATAAGGGGGTTAGTTCATATTCTGTGGGGATATATTGTGGGGAATCTTAATTCATTGTTATGGTCGTCAATTTATATAATTCTCTAATTTTCTGCTAATTATTATTGAAAATATGCCAATCGTTTCACGTAACGGTTATACTGTCGTTGTAAACTTGTTTGAGTAGAATACGAGTGCAGTAGCTAACTTAGCTACTGCACTCAAACAGTAGGCACTTGCCTTCGTTATCGGAGTCGTCAAGATGCAGCAGCACGGGGCGCGGCGTGAGCGAGCGCCGCAACTCCTCCGTGTAGCAGTTATTGGCGCGGTGCGCCGCCGACACCATCTTGGTCAGCTCCTTCACCACGCCTTGCCGCAGGCTCTCGCCGTCCATCTCTTCCAGGCCCGCCACCGCCACCCCCGCCGCCAGGTTCCGGCTCAGGTCGGGCATGCTATCGGTGCTCACCACTTCCCTGGGCCTTTTCGGTACTCTGCCGTACCTCACAGCTGGGGAGCGAGCTCGCATTAGATACCAAAATAACTAGACGAAATATAGGCGAGTTCACAAGTAAAATTATGTTTCGTCACTGACAAGTATGTAAATACTAGAAAATGAAATTAGTAATGAGTTGATTAATTTTTTTATTGTATTTATTGAGTTGGGAGCATTAATTAGTCACTTCGGTTGCTGATATTAAATGGATTAAAAACAGCCTATAGATTAAGTTAATTTGAGACACTAACGATTCGTGTCGATGCAAGTGATAAACTGCGTGATGCAGTTGTATTGGAGCTCTTCTTTTCAATTGGTAAATCGGTGCGAGGATAGGCCGAAGCCCAATAATTCAAATCAGAAGGGAGAGAAAATACGGTGCATGCAAAAGCGAACACGGGATGCATTTTATTTGCCACATGCCGTATTGTAAAATACGAGCGCTGGTATAGTTTGACAAGCTTTATGTGAAAGCGTCATTACCATTAGGAGTGCAAAGGAGTCCGTAACTCCTAATCTTGTTCAAAGTTCTATCCAACCCTCTGAAAGAATATTATTTAATTTATGATTTAATTACGTGGAGAAGATACAATATAAGAATTTAATTAAACCTGCTTGTATCTTGTCAATATAAGACATGCAAATTAATGTTTATAAGAAACACTAAACTGCTTTCAAATGGAATAAAATAAATATTGTGTACTTAAGTATTCTCAGCAAAACTCAATATTCCAACGTTTTTAAAATTATACCTTCTACCACACTAAGTCGGCTACTACCACAGAACATAGTCGACCGAGGCAGCTACATTTGTTGAGAAGATAACTACGGAAAACTACAGGTAAGTATCAAACGAAAGAGACATACTAAGGGCCTAAGTCCCCGGAATAAGATATTCATTTATATGCCTTTGGAAAATAATACTGATAATTTTATCTGACGGATACTTATATTTATCTGGGGATTGCATTGAAACAGGCCGTAAAGTAATTGTGAGTACCTAATGCATATGTAATGTATGTATACGATGAAGTACTTATACAACATAGGTACGCTATCGTATATGACGGTGACACACAGACAGTACACCCATGGTTCTCGTAAACCAAAAATATCATGACTTAAATCTTTTACAGGAACAACGTGAAATTACCAACGTAGCCTATTTATCATACTTTATATATTGAGCGCTTTAACTATGCATATATTTATAATAATTATTAAGTGCGAGGCACACAGAGCGCATTGTGAGTAATATATACTTACAGTCTCGGCTCATGCCGACGGCTAGGCACTTCTTGAAGCGGCAGTACTGGCAGCGGTTGCGGTTGAGCCGGATCACCAGGCACTTGCCGTCCCGCAGGCACCGGTACTCTATTTGCTTTTGAATACTTCGCCTGAAGAAACCCTGTCCAAAAGTAAACATTAGGTATAAGTATTTATTCACTTACTGTGATTGCGATGAGCCTAATTTCAAAATAATGAGACAATTGCAAATCAATGCACATGGAGAGGGCACGAACGGAACTCTATTGGAAGAGCTCAGATATTTGCACATGTATGTAGGAGATATTACGTAAATAAAATAAGAAAAATTCATACTCCATCTAATATAGCCAAATACGAATACGTTTCCGATATATTTAAGTTTTAAGTCCATAGCTTTTATACGTTTAGCATAATTTTATGGAGAACCTATAAGTATTTGGAAAATTTGTCCTATGGACAATAATTAGTCCAAGATGAAGGAAGTTATCTCAAATAGTTACATATACGAATACGAGCAACATAAATTGTATGCTCATGCAAATACGCTCTCTGATCACGCGTAAAGGATGACTCACGCTAGTTCGTGTAATATTGGTATTAAGCCCGAGTCCTTCCTGACCCGTAGCGAACTACAACATGCACTGAATCTAAGATACAGCTACCCGCCTGTCTATCAGGTTCTGTAATTATAAAACCGTAATAAACTACGAGTAAGTAGGCGATCTAGGCTCGGGCACGGGTCGAAAAAATATACCTACTAATCATGATATGCTATGAAAAAAAAAGAGAAATATGTGACTAAGCACAGTAGCCAAACCATGAGTTTTCAAGTAAAGATTACGTTCGTTTCGTTTACTCGATACGTGAGATAGTATATCACGTCACGATCGCACTCACTCGTGTATCAGAGCGAGAGTGATGAACTACTTAAGTATCGAGTAAACGCTAACGTAAACTTTACTTGGCCACTCATGGTGGGGCTACCGGATGGAGTATGTGATCGGGCTGGATACGTCGCTGTGGTAGTCATCCTTGTCGAAATAATTAATACAGTCAGGTGCTGACAGGTGTCTATTTCGGTGGCACTCGTTGCAGCGTACCTTGCAGCCCTCGCAGGACGTGACTCCGTAGTGGTAGCCCGAGGCCTTGTCGCCGCACACCTTGCACGGCGCGGCCGCCTTCCCGCTGCCCGCACTGGCGCTGTCAGCGGCGTACCTGCCAACTGCATTACGGTCATATATCAACAACAACCCGAGACATTAAATATATATATAGCATACTCAGTAATAGCTACAAATAATGCCATTATAAAGTCATAGAGCGTTTGAGGGGATTCGTTTATATTTTTTACAATAGTTCCAAATGATCCTGCTTTGCACGACATCTTGTAGTAAAATACTTCTAATAAAATAAGTCTAGAATGACTATAACCTACTAATATTCCCGAACCGTAAGTACAAGAAAAAATGCTATCTAAAACGAAATCACAAGTAAATTAAACTCGGCAGAATGAGGCAAGGACTACCGTCCTCCGCGGTTGTTCAGTTGTGTATAAGAGCTGGAAACAAAACTTTAATTAGACTTTTGTTATATTTAAGTACAAAAGAAAACATAAACAGTTATTGTACCACCATAGACTAGACAGAGTCATATTACAATATTTTCTAACATAAACGCAGGAAAATGTAGCATTCAATAAGTAAGTGCGTAGGAGGTCCTTTACTTTGTACACTATTGATCTACAGACGTCATCTGCGGGGATAAAATAAACCTCCCCGTGTAGAAACTTCGATGCTGGGATGCACATACCTAACGTTGTCTTTCACCGATTAATGTACATATATCTCAAGTGTATATGACAGTTTATTTATAGCTAGTTAGATCGATGAAGTCGCTGGATGACGTCGGGACGAGGTTAATCCAAAACGATGCACCCTGAGAATAACGCTTTGGCTCAATTAAAAACTTCGTAATTTTTGTAATTATTTATACAGGGTGAAACATAAGTTGTGAACATTTATAAGTTTTAGTAACTATATACGAAACCAATACTTAAACCACAAGTTACTTTAAGATACAAAAAAAGTAATTTTTAAAATTATATTTTTATAACCTGGTTTTTAGATATCGGAATGGATTAATTAAGAGTAATGTATCTTGTGTTTCAATCGGTCACACGCCATTAGTTGATACTTGGATGCTAATTTACGCGCTGCCATCCTTGGCACCACGCCGCAAAAAAAATTAAGAGTAATTTCAATAATTGAAGTTACTTCTTCAAATGCAAGTCATTAATAATGACAATTTGTAATTTCGTCCAAAAGTAAATATTTATATGTATTTTATTATCAATTCTTAAATCCACCTTAAAAATTAGAAACAACCACAAAAAAGTATATTTCTGAATTACTTTCGGGGCATTCAATTGTTAGTTGCTTATAAATATAGAGTTACAAAAACGTATTTCTGTTCACGACTTATGTTAGTACCTAGTGTACGATTTTACTAATGTCATTTTTTTCAGGTATTGGTATACGTATGTGGTTATTGTCATACTTATTTATGTGATTATTACTTATTTAATGGTATATTTATTTTGTACAGTGGTGTGAGTAACTTTTTTACAAATAACTATTCGAATGCTATCCGAACCAGGATGCTTAGCCAAGTTGCCAATCGCTAGCGCTTAAACGTCAATCGTAAGCGAAAGGCAGCTAACTGTCTTTGTCGCACTAATATGCAAGAGTGACAGAGAGAGAAAACTACGATACGCTACCAAGCGCTAGCGATTGGCAACTTGGCTAAGCATCCAGTTCCTACTGCTTATAACTTACTTATGTATGACGGTACCGCTTCCAATAATTTGTCGTCGTTGCCGTCATAAGTCCACATATCTAGGTCTTAGACTCTTAGCCTCAACCAAATGTTTAGGAATAACGGCATTATGTACTTATAAAGCTTCCACAGACAGTTCAAGAATACTGAAAGACGGAAACGGGGGGATTATTGCGAACACCAATGCCAGTTGAGCGAGGCCATTAAATTAGAGCTTTTCCACATTTTCTGACTTGTAAATCGAATGTGGGATCAGACTTCCGTGAATTCCGTCAGCCTCTGTAGCCTAGTTGGTAGTGACCCTGCTTACGAAGCTGGAGGTTCCGGGTTCGAATCCCGGCGAGGGCATTCGTTGTGTATTTATTTATCACAAATGTTTGTTCCTTGGTCGTGGTTGTTTATATATCTAAGTATCTATACGTATCTATCTATCTATTATATATGTCGTCGCCTGGTACCCACATCACAAGCCTTAATTGAGCTTACCGTGGGACTAGGTTGATTTGTGTAAGATGTTATGTTTATATTATTCATTCACTCGGATCTGCATGATGCATTTATTGGGCAAGGGTGGAAAGAACTAAAACAAACTTGCACTCATAAAAATAATGTCGTTCCGACAGCAATACACATACCCGACATCGGAAGCGTCAGACTCACAACTGATACCGAAAGGTGGTAAAGAGTTAAAAAGGTGCTAGAAGCTGGTAAAGAGTTTGAGCAATGTCATATAATTTATTTGCATTCTTACGGCACGATAAGGATTTTATTTAAAATTAGGTGCTTATATCTACTATATTTTCAAATGACGCTACTTAGGTAAGCGATATATGTAAATTAAATTGGAATTCCAAATAGGAATATAATATTAAATTGGAATAATATTTACATGAACAATCATTTTTCACTGATACCTACGTACCTAGTTTATAAGTAGGCAGGTACTACTTAAATAAGTACTTACCCATTACAAGCATGATATTGGATTCAGTGTTGCTTAATTTGCACTTCTTTTGAGTTATTCGTAGATGTCGAGATTTTGTTTACCTGTTATAAAATATCTACATAATAGTTTCTTACGTAATAATTTGCGGAGCTTTCTATCGCGGATGTTTTGTCCTGCTCTAGTGGACGCGCGGAAACGGACCCCGTGTGCCTGTCACTTTCTTACGGTGCAGGGCTGGCCGTACTTATAATTTTATTTTAATACAACTTTGGTACCTATTGGTTTCTTTGTATCTCTATAATTCGTATAAAGGTACAAGCCCATGTTATTATCTTTATGGTAATCGATAAAGTGTGATTATTACTATTTAAGCATAGTTTTGGTACATTTAGTAGGTAAAACTAGAGGACTTTAGTAGGCTAAGTGAAATAGCGTTTCTGAAACTAGAGAAATTTAAGTGTAATTCCAGTAAACAATTATCATTTTCCATTTGAGGGGTAGGGACAAAAATGTGAAATGGTCCCAAAAGTAATGAATACATATATGTTATATTAAATGTTTTAATAGCAGCATTAAGTGGCATAGGGATAGGCACATCTGCCGCAAGCATCCAGAACACTGGGTCAAATTTGGAACTGAATGGTTTCCTCAGGTTAGTCGGGGCAGAGGCAGACCAGGAAAGAGATAATGAAGGCCATGACGAGTAGTGAAAGTAAGCTCTCAAAAACAGGCTACTGAAAATAAAACACCAGGCCAGCTTCAGTTAATGAATCTGATTAGGTACCTATTCTCTAAAGTTTAATGTCAGCAAATCTACGATAAAACAAGTTGGATAATATAACTGTTACTGCATAATTAAACCTAAATTACACCAACAACCCTAACTTTTTCCCAAAGCAATGATTGCAGTTCAACAAACTGCGCGCGAGTCGATCATTGAACCTGCACTAACTGTTATCCCTATCTCTCTCTCGCGAGTACAATAAAAGCTTTCTTGTCTTTTACTAACGAAACTATCCTTACTTCTTAATATGGTTCCACTGAAGGTATGGTTCTCCGGGAGACTATAGGCCCACATAACGACGCGTCAGTGGATGTTGTTGAATCGCTGGTGATCGTGCAGGTAATTCTACTTACTTATCGTACCTACTCACTGACAAAGCGATACTAGGAAAATGTTATGTAAGAATTTCATCAGACCATTTGTTTTGATAAAAACTATACTTTCACGCTCCGAAGCTACAGCTGCCAATTACATGTAGATATGTTCATAGAAGTTGAATCCGTGAACAGAATTTATTTGATGCTTTGATGTTTTTTGATGCTTGCTAAAGTTTGAGTTTGTATATAGGTACCGCATGTAAGTGGCGAATCTCTTAAGGGGGGCGGAGGGGGCATACTTCTTAATCTCCCCTGAATGTCTTTGTATAGGACAGGACATATTTAATAAATAGATACATTTACATAAATAACTTTTACCAAGAATTATTTACGGTATAAACAATTAATATTCATAGAAAATAACTGGGCCCGCAATGTGATACAACATAACACTCGAGTAAACGCTCGCTGAAAAATTTAAAAGCTGATGACATAACCGCTGCAATGCTGCTCCAAAAATCTTAAAAAATAACTGTGGGGTCATAATTAGATAACAAATGAATCCTATCCTATGTCTAGTTTAATTTATGTCCCGCAATGAAATAAAACAAACACTCAAAAATCTCCAAACAATCTAGGACATTATGAAATAAAACTATGAAAACGGATAAACTCGCGTATATTAACTAATTTTAACTTCATTCCGACGTTTCGAACACTTTACAGGGTTCGTGGTCTGCGGATGACCACATCACCAGTTATTATTATTTTATAATACATAGTTTTATTTCATGAGTAATCCTCGCGGTAACCGAAGAAAATATTAATCTAGGACATCATTAAATTTCGAGGCGCTAGCCATAGCCCAATCTAGGGCTAGAGCAGCGGGGACGTTTGCGCTGACGAACGTCCTTCTGAGGATATCGTTGAAAGCCGCAAGACCAGCCGTCGGCACCAGAAGAGCAGGAGCGGCCATGGTGGCATTGGTGGCCGAGTCGGTCTATTGAGCAAGAAGCTCAGTAGCCGTACCATGAGCTGACGCGGCGTTATTAACGCGCGTTTAATTTATATCCGGCTCGCTGGCGCCAATGCGCAAATACGAGCTGGACGGATAGAAACTAGCGGCAGCCTCATGGTAGGGCTACAGGTTGTGACCTGGGGGTCTATCATGATATTCATGATCTCTTAAATGTTATTCAGTTTTGTTTCGGCCTGTCAGTTTTTGACATTTATTCTATGGAACTGACACAGACTCATCGCGATTCGCGCTCTAAACTGGATCGCATTAAGGTGCATTTAGACCAAACGAGCATTCGCTCATTCTATCCCCCACTCTATGAAATCAACGAATTTGGACGAATCACGTTTTGTGTAACGAACGAATTTCGTAGAGTGGGGGATAGAATGAGCGAATGCTCGTTTGGTCTAAATGCATCTTTAGTAGATTGCGGTAGCCCCCCTGAGCAAATAAATTCCCGCTCCAAGACCGACTGCTATACGCCGTGTGGTTGGGTTGGGACAACAAAGGTTCCCGATTTGGGTGAGGCATGGAGCTATAGCTTGGCCTGGTTAAGGCACTTGTTTATTAGTGTACAATACTATTAACTATCACTATGCAAAAGGATTCTCTAGGTATGTAAAAGAAAATAAATTCTCTAAGTAAATCTTTACTTCACTTTGAACGCTGAAAATGTCTCAGCTTCGAATATCTTTACACCCCGCGCGCCGCAGTGGGCTTACGATGAGCGGCAGTGAGTTTAACACAGTCGATAGGTAATTTACATTCGGTCCACCCTGGTCATACTCCCGTATTGGTCCGGGTAAGAGGGATAGAAATCAAGTATCGCTATTTTTTTAACTACGGTGTCAGCATAATGGTAAGCGCACACTTCCACAACGCTGCAGGCATTTCGAAAGCATTTCGGCTGCGACACAATGCCAAACTCTTCCGAAAAATGTAATACCTCCCACTAATTTAATACATAAACTGAGCATGTACGTCGTTCGACGACTTAGAATAACGTCCTTAGTACTGCTCGAGAGTGTACATATACATAACGTATAATATAATTTGCCGTTGTTGTAGCCATCTCGATTATTTACAAGGCGGGTCAGCGATAAGGAAATTTACTGGAAGTGGGTGAATTGTATAAAATCATGTCCCTAACATAATTAACTTGAGATAACTAATTTGTGACACTATCGTAATTTAAGTACGTATTATTACCTCAAATATACTCGTACCTATATTAGGTAAATATTCCTACAGTCAAGGACATACATATGTATATATCACGTCATCTTATGCCATTGAAAACAGATTTTATGCCCTTAATTGTACAATTTTGTACATAGGTACCTCTCGTCCAATCTTTTCTACCAAGTATGAAAAGCCTTGCCAATTAGTTTTCGCATTTTTCATAGATATTTATTAGGATGAACGGATTCGGCTGTCGCTCGATTGCATTTTGAATATTACATACGTTACGATACTAACTTAGGGTGTTCTCCAACCTATAGAAGTAGATACGATTAGAGAGACCATTAAATTATCAACATATAATTTACTACGAAAAAATTGAGTTTTCTTTCAATAACGCTTAAAGGCCATAAGCAATGAACAAATGGCTAAATAATTATTCTAAAAATTGTCTGATTCAGCGGAAATTGTCGTAATAAAATTCTAATGCAAGTAGCCATTGAGGGCACTGAATTGAGAACATTATTTTTCATATCAAGTACCTTTTTAGCGAGGTCCTACCTAGGCCGATCCCATTAATTATGTTCTACAAGGTTCAAAACAATTGTTGAATTTTTAGGGAAGATCTATTTCACGGGTCGCTAATATATCGGTAGTTTAGTAGGTCACATCAGCCTCCTTGTATGAAGATGGATACTTTGTCGGCCGCATACACGTATTTATTACCATTAATAATAAATATATCCCGACGATTCGGGCTCGACATTCCTTCACAGGCTGGTTTTTATTGACGAGGAGGAATCGTTAACCTGTGCTTAGTGGCAAAATTCAAAAGTATACCTAGGTACATACTTAGTAAGCATTCATTAATAAAACTACCCATGTAACGCTGATGTAGAGTAGATCCTTACATTTAGAATAGTTGTACTCGTGTGTTGTATGGAGAAATTCAAATTAAGGATTTCATGTTTGATTGAGGTTTTTCCATAATTTAAGTAGGTTGGTCTGTTTGTATAGTTATTCCATTTTTTTATTAACTATCGGTGTTTCGGTATATATACGAACAACTACAATTATATATGACTACGGATACGGAACCCTAACAGGTTAAACAATAGAGGTGCAATATCACGGACATCTTTATCGGAGGCTTATAGGCATTGCATAACGTTAGCGGTCAACGACACCCTCCCCGCCAGCCCTCTGCCGTGCCGTTGCCGTGATCTCCCACCATGTCTGTGCAAGACTGTTCACAACTGACTCTGCGCATCGTCGCAGGCGCACCAGTCTAACTACGATCTCGGATTACGTAAACTTTTACGCTACGTCACAGTATCAACTCGGGATCAAACAATACTAGAGACGAGCTCTCAGGAGTACACGTTTTGTGAATTGGACAGCACGATGGCGTTCGTGCGGATTTGCACTGCTTCCGCGTGATAAATCAAATGGTATAAATATACGGCGTGGAAAATTTAACATCAGTTTTTACATGTTCTAATAGGTACTTAAATTCTATGTACCGTTGCAGGCAATACTAGTATTTTTCGAGATTTCGTGATCTTAGTTTTCATGCTAATGTAGTACCTAATCAAAAACCCTACGCGTTGCAGTTTTATTATGAGCAACGACAACCCCTCATAATCATAACTTAACAAAATTTAAGCCAGCCTAGTGCACGACGATCTTTCGAAAGTTACGAATTTTTTATTAGTATGTTCTGTGTTTTGAGTGTTCCTAGTGTGCGTTACATTATATATTTATATTATATATGCACTGTTAATAATAAACAAATATTCGGTAGGTACGTACTTACATAAAATTACTTTAAAAAAAGATTAGGTGCATAATATTACATTATAATATTTACGGAAATTACCAAAATCTTATAGCACTAAAGTTCATTGCGACAGAAAGATCCCATCAAAACAATAATTGTGAAATGAGAGCCAAGTTCAATAATATATAAAGAATTACCTGTATATACCTTGATTGTTGACTTCGATTTCGGTTCACTAGTAGTACGGTCACCGTACCGTAACCGTACATCATTTAACCCTAAACTCGCAAATCAAGTAGTATGGCTGCATTTTTGGTATGTTGTTTAGACACCACGGGGCAGGATAAAACCACATTTTGCAATCAAAAAAAAAGTTGTGCTAGCTGCGTAGTACGTGAAAAACTGCGAAATTTACGGTTTTTTTTTAGTTTCTGATTTTATTAAAAAAACCTTACGTTCATCATATGTTATTAAACGTTTAAAGACTAATAAATTTCCAACAAGTTGAGCTAACATGAATTACCGTTAGTCTTATAGTTTCAGAGATTCGAGACTGTAAAAAGTACTCTTTTTTTTTAACTAGATGCAATTTTGTGTTTTGCTAACGTTTTCGGCTTAATATCGCCTCACCTAATTATGCTACGAAACTCGCGGAAAAACATTAGCACGCGTGTGAAGTGAATATATATTAAGGTCTGACCGAGATCTCGGTCTCGGTCTCGGTCTCGGCAGTCTCGGCCAAAAATCGAGCCGAGATATCCCTCTCGGCTCTCGGCCAAAAATGGCCAGGACTCTCGGCTGTGGCCGAGATTCATAATGAGCTGTAATTGGAGAGCTTGACCCCATCTCGTGAACTTACTGCGATTTTATTGGTGTCATATTGACATGAACTGACATCAATATCACTTTGAAATGAGTGCAAGAAATAATTTAGAGTAAGCGACCCCTATCATATTATCGATAAAAATACCTAAAATTCGAATACTGATTTTTGGGGTACCTACATAAAACAATTTTCAAAAAAATAAAATATCCAAAAAATTGCTGTATTTAGTTTGACTTTGGACTTACTATAGGTATTTGCTAGGGATTTTTACAATATGTGTAATTTTTTATTATTAATATTAAAATATATTCATAATTTAAAAATTCTAAATAGTTGTATTTGCTGTAAACAATACACAAGTACTAGCCTTAAATGGTGTTATTTATTGAATCCCCTTTAAAACTACAATTTATGTACATAGATTAAATCTAACTAATCTACTTAACGTAACCTATATCAAAGATTGGCCCTTGTGGCATTGTACCGAGGATGCTGGCGGCATTTCCTCGCTGTATCGCAATACTGATGCGTTGTGCGAGGAAGTCGCCAGCTCTTCGGTCTTTAGTTACATCAACCAGACGTTTCGCGATCTCAGCAAACAATTTGCGTGCGCTGGGGCCCCAAGAACCTAAAGTTTCTACGCCAAACGGTACAAAATCGTACTCTTTGCCGAGGCCCTTATATTTATTACGTTTTAAAAATTCGGCATTTTCAGCCGCAGCGGCTGCCTTTAACGTAGTTCGTTGAAGATGGGACGGTGCCAGGGTATCTACGCAAGTAGCATCCCATACCAACATCCGTCCCAAGCTCCAAGGAACCAAAGACACACCATCAGGTCTCTTACCATCATCCCTAATAATACCAGTAGGCTCAAGAAGAGCAGGTACGTTGATCGTGGCAAGAGACCTGCGGATTATGTCGTTAAGCGTCGCATGTCTGGAAATACGGCCTGCGCTTTTTTGACAACTTAGTCCGTGGTGTCCCAGTCGGTCCACGTCTGTGCCACAACAGCATAACAGTTTATATGTGTAATTTATACGTTTTTTATCCTTTCTACCGAGTCTCGGTCTCGGCCGAGAATCAAATTTATTCTTGGTCTCGGTCTCGGCCGAGACTAAAATATGGGTCTCGGTCGGACCTTAATATATATATTTGTACGCGGGCGAAGCCGCGGGTAACTGCTAGTTGTAGATAATAACTATATTAAATTTGGAACAAGTTGAGCTGATAACAATTACTGTAATCATATTACTTTTTGCCCAACACTGCCAACTATAAGACTTACAGTAATTGTTATCAGCTCAATATACAGAAGTAATCATATTACTTTTTGCCCATCTCTGATATTTGAGGGTAGGTATACGAGGCTTCAAAACATTGTATGCATTTTTTTTCTTAACTTAATAAAGGGCACATTTTTAACTGTCGTATCTCTAAATCAATATAACTTAGGGTAATGCAAGGTAGCTCAAATCCTTTCAAAAATCCTTTAAAATCCTCTCAAATTCTTTCTAAGTTTTGTAGCAATTAATGTCAATAAGATAATAGTATTTTAATTTTAAACGTCAAAAAGTAAAAGAAGTCCAATATTTTTCAGTTTTTTTCGTCCTATGCCGAAACCCCTTTTTTTCTTGTAATATGCATTTTTATACATCCTTATAAGGCCTATATAATATACTAAAATTGCAGCTTTGCAACACGACTTGCGATTTATATGAAAACTAAAAATAGCGGGCCTCCTGCCTTTTGAATTTCGCGTTTTTATTTTCAATTACAAAGTTTGCTGACATGATTTTACCCTTTATCGAAAGAATATTAAGTGCGCTATAAGGTCATTATTGCATGTTTTTAGTAGCATAATAAAATTAGGTGAGGCGATATGAAGCTGAAAACATTAGCAAAACACAAAATAACGCTAGTTTACAAAAAAGAGTATTTTTTGAAGTCGTGAATCCCTGAAACTAATAAGACTTGTTGGAAATTTATTAATCTTTAAATGCTTTCTAACATATAATGTCAAAAAACGTGCAGTTTTTTTAATAAAAATCAGAAACTGAAAAATGACCGTAATTTTCGCAGTTTTTCACGAACTACGTAGCTAGCACAACTTTTTTTGCTTGCAAAATGTGGTTTTATAGTGCCCTATGGTGTCTAAACAACATACCAAAAATGCAGCAATACTGCATGCTTTGCGAGTTTAATTTAAAGTTTGATCATACTGTAGAGCCAAATGTCAAAATCCCATGTTCCTACATAAATTGCAAAATGGCGAAAATAATATTGTCCGCCTCAGACCTATCCAGTCTATATGTCTTCGGCAGGCTACTCCTTTTATCCTGCAGGCTTATGATGGTCTTTAATCGTTTATCGTTGTTGCCGTCACGCTCACAAGTATGTGAAAGGGATGCGTAGCACGATAAACTCGTGACCATGATAAACCACCTGGATTATTCAGCTTTAATGTCCCTATTTTTCTGTAGGTCTTACTATAAAAATAATTGTTTTTAGGCCTTCTCTTGAATTAGAGTCGGACTAAAATATTCGCTTAGTACGACACTCGATCAGAAAAAGCCCTTCTTCTATCAGAAAGAGCTATTTCTAAACGTGATCATTAACTGTTGTTTTTGCCTGCAACCCTGAAAAGTTGAAAGCTTGCTTGGTTAAATAATAACTCGATGTGTTCTTGCGAAAAGTGCCTCGTGACTTTCTAGACGAAAGGGCAAATCATTGTTCCTTAGGGGTTCTTACGGTTTCTTTCAGTCTCGTAGCGTGGAACCTTAAAAATAACTAATTTTATTCAAACTTTGAATATATTTTGATTTTACTGTTAACCATAATTACACTCGAGTTGAACATTAAAGGTTATGAAAAAAAACGAAATTCCTTTTTGGATACAAATCCAAAAAGGAATTTCGTTTTTTTTACCGATGGAATTAAAAGATCAATGAGAAAATGGTCACTGACATTACGCTCTCTAGCATTTATTAAACTTAATTCAATAATTAATATATTGTCAACCTTACTTATAGTATGTGTTACTATCTAATGCATAAGTACCACATTTAGTCCGTGGGCTAGTCGGTCTGAAATTAGAAAACGGTATAATTTGGGGGTACCAAGTGTCATTTTTACAGTAGTTAGACATATTCATAAGGATCTTAAAAAAGTATGATAGACATCTCAAAGTGGTAGCTAATAGGCATACGGGCTATTTCAAGATTTCCGTTGTATGACAGGTATGGTTAAAATTAGGAGGTACAAATTTTCCTTTTCACGGCTGTTAGGTAAGCTTATAAAAACGTCAAAAATGCAAGATTGCCATTTATAAGTGCTACCTAACAAAAATGGGGGCCAATCAAAGATGGTGGATCTCAAGTTTTACAAAATCAAGTATATCTCGAGAACTATTAAATATATCTAATTACTCTCTTGAACGAAATTAAAGGCATATCTGTAAGCTTCATATTTTGCATATACACCATATTGCTAAAACCAACCAATAATTAATTATGACCAAATTTATGAAAATTTCGTGATTTTGATTTTTTTTGTGTCGTGTTTTTACATAGTAGTCATGACGCTAGAAAAATTAAATATTTTTTTAAAGATAGTGTATTTAATAAGCTTTAATTTGATGTATATAACTTGTTGGCGGTATTAAAAAAAAAGACCCATAAAAAATATTTAAATGAATTGTAGTCATAATCCACCGTATACTTAGTGATTTAAGAGGCGATGGAAGTGTGCCACTCGTAAATAATAGTGCTTATTTCAAATAACCAAGATTGAAAAATATAAAAAACTTAACTTCCATCGCCTTTTAAATCACTAAGTATAAGGTGGATTATGACTACAATTCATTTAAATATTTTTTATTTGTCTTTTTTTTTATACCGCCAACAAGTTATATACATCAAATTGAAGCTTATTAAATACACTATCTTTAAAAAAATATTTAATTTTTCTAGCGTCATGACTACTATGTAAAAACACGACACAAAAAAAATCAAAATCACGAAATTTTCATAAATTTGGTCATAATTAATTATTGGTTGGTTTTACCAATATGGTGTATATGCAAAATATGAAGCTTCCAGATATGCCTTTAATTTTGTTCAAGAGAGTATTTAGATATATTTAATAGTTCTCGAGATATACTTGATTTTGTAAAACTTGAGATCCACCATCTTTGATTGGCCCCCATTTTTGTTAGGTAGCACTTCTAAATGGAAATCTTGCATTTTTGACGTTTTTATAAGCTTACCTAACAGCCGTGAAAAGGAAAATTTGTACCTCCTAATTTTAACCATACCTGTCATACAACGGAAATCTTGAAATAGCCCGTATGCCTATTAGCTACCACTTTGAGATGTCTATCATACTTTTCTAAGATCCTTATGAATATGTCTAACTACTGTAAAAAGGACACTTGGTACCCCCAAATTATACCGTTTTCTAATTTCTGGCCGACTAGCCCACGGACTAATTAAGATTTCAAAGCTTTATTCATAGTTATGAGAAATACAATAAAAAATATTTTTACGAGATGTAAAATGATAGCTAAATAAATAAAAGATCTAACCTGAAATACTTAGGTTTTCGTTTGTTCATGGATCTGACACCATATTAAGTATGTACATCTTTTTAAGTAGCTATGTATTTTTATGTGTAATAACATCGTTGCCGATTACCTATCTCTAGTCTTGCTTAATTGGACACAGTCATGTTGATTTAGGTGTGCAGCTAAAATCTATTAAGAGGGCATTTCTCAGAGCGTATACGGACATCTCATTCATCTGGTCACGTTTTTTTGGAAGTGGCTGAATGATTTGAGGTTGGTTTTGGTTGTCTTATAAAGAAACGGGTGCTGTATCTGACGACCGAAAATGGTACCAAAAGATGCAGCCACTTCCAAAAACACGTGACCAGATAAATGAGATGTCCGTTTACGCTCTGAGATGATACCCAAGATGTAGATAATGAAAATGAATAAGAAGTGTGTCACACTAGAGTCCAGTGAAACCAACTAGTTTCTGCTAATGCTTTGTAATTACTGGAATAGTACAATAAGTATGTACGATCTATAACAATATACCTACACCTTAACCTGGAGGTGGGGATAGATCACAATCTAACTTGGTTCATAAAGGCGCCTATAGCAATACACCGAGTACATACCCATATGTGCTCACTACTCGCTGTCCACGACGATTGCAGCAGATTTGAACCACGCATCTTGATGTCATAAACAGCGAAAAATATTAGATATACGGCGTAACCTAATTTCCATATACTAAATAAACTTTACACTGTATATGTATACTAATAGATATCAAGGAGTATTCAATAAGAAATAGCTACTTACACAACTTAGGTAGTTGTGGAATAATTACAAAAAATACTACGTAGGTATGTAGGTACCTAAAGGTTACAAATTGCGAGTATATATTATTAATATTATTTAGTAGGTATATGATATCGAAATAAGAGCCTTAGAATATATCAAAATTGTCATTCCCAAAATGTTTTTTATCATATCATGAGTAAGAAGATTTGCTAATAACCCGGGTCTAAAGATTCTTAAAAACTTGTCCCGTAGCATCAAGCTGTTTGTTAAATACGACGTGCAATACAATAATAATGCAATAAAAAACCTAATTATACTTCATCAATTTGCATAAAAGCGCCCTAAGACTCCAGATCTATATAAATATGAAATAAATATGTATCCAATCATTTATCTATGTATATTATAGGTATATAATTATAAATAGGTAGTTATCCAGGCACATTTCAAAAATTAAGTGATGGCTTTCCTGGCTTTGACGGACTTCGAGCTTCGTAGGCCTTCAGAGAAAATAACACAATATTAACAGACCAACTATTTATCTGCGTAATATACATACAGGGCGTTCCACGTCCTACGTCACGTGGAGGGAAAGTATCTTAAGTATTATAAATAAAATATAGATGAGAGGGGCGAAGTGCGCCATACTTTTTTCATAGATGACTTCTCTGCAAAATATGTTCCGTTCTAGTTCACCAATATATTAATGTTCAACAATTTCAGAACCTGGGATATGTTAAATCTATGACCAACATCGTGTAGTTGAAATCTAACGGTAAAATCATTATATTTTAGCATGAAATTAAAAATACATCCACTAGGCGCACTTTGCCGCTACGGCGGGTAAGTGCGCCTGGTAGAGTTAAAATGTATTATTGAAGGATTACGATAAAAACAATCACATAGTATAATAGATCATACACAAAAACACGTATGACCTGTTTTTTGTTGCCATTGTCCTATACTAAAGGTGCTTAATAGGTATGAAAAGGAATTTCGGATAAGTGCGCCATAGATTTGTAAATCAGGGTTTGTGAACATTATTTCTGCTCAGTCTTATGAAACTCGCTGTCATAATTTATATGGGTCTTTAAGCAAAATGTTCGCTTAATCTAATGATGGCAAAGCACTATTGAAGTTCTGAGTCCGATTTTTATATATATATACAGTGTGTAAATCTAATACGGGCGAACAATTAAACCAGGCATGGGATTCATTAGTGTGATCACGGATTACAAGGTTTTTTCAAAATTACTCTTAATTATGACCCCACAGAATTTTTTTAAGATTATCGGAGCAGCAATGTAGGTGCGAACATTTGTTATTGTTGCCATGGCAGTTATGTCATGTGCTTTTGAAATTAGCTGTCAACGAGTGTTTAACTCGCGTATGTTGCTCTACATTGCGCGCCGAATTATTTTGTATGGAAAATTTTGTTGCTCTTATTTTAAGTAAAAGTTATTTGAATGTACTTATTATGTCGTAAACTAATACCCATTAGACATACACCCTGTATATACAGGGTGTTCGTTTCGATTTGCGATAAATTAGACAGGTTACTTGGGCCATTAATAGAAGTTGTCTGGTATATCGCCTTTTGGAAAATTATATAAAAATTTTTTTTTTGTTTTCATACATAATAAATGAAATGGTAAGTGTGAGACAACCTTAAGAATAAAATCAAAGTTAATTTCAGGTGACAAGCTCAAAATAAGTAACATTAGAATGTAATAAAGGTTGCAATACACATGTTCAGTGATTAAACTTATTTTTTTAATAACTCAATAACGGTAAGAGTTAAAACACTAGTTTCTTAGAGAAATTAATTATATTTGAACTAAATAAGCTTCCCTTAAAGTTATAGCATATGAAGAAAAACACGCTGTATATATATATTCCGATTTTTAACGATTTCTGTCACGTGGTCAACTTCACTCACAACTTTCAATGACACTAAATATTTCATGTTCTCGACTACAACACCATCTGTGAAATGTATCGAGAACTATAGTTTAGTTTGTATCATCGATCAAAGATGTTGTTACTAGTATACTGTCCATAGTTACTAGTATACTGTCCATATATATTAATGGTAGGCGCACTTACCCGATAGGCGCACTTCGCCCCCCTCACTTAGTAAAAATGCATTTTTTCTTTCATTTATAAAAAATAAATTGTATACTTAGACATAATTTTCGCGGCGGAGCTATGAAGGAAAAGTTCCTTTAATACAATTTTTTTTTTTGAGAATGATAATTTTGATATAGGTATCCAAATAAAGGCTCATATTTAATTTAACTGAATGAAGACATTATATCGAAATATAAAAAATATTGCATTCATAGATTGATACCAAGTATACCAACCCGCTACACGAGAAAATAAAACACCCTGTAGCTTTGTCATACCAATTGAAAAGCTTCAATGTGAAAATGAATTTTTGCTAGTTTTAGTGTCAGAAACAAAAATAAAGGCTCATATTTAATTTATTTCATTTAACTGAATAATAGTACATTATAATAATACATTTATATTATAATAGTATATTGTGCATCAAGGGAGGTAAGCATGGAATTACTAACGAGAGTGTTAGAAGCCCGACGCCGTAGGCGGAGGGCTTTAATGACTCGAGTTAGTATTCCGCTTACCGACCGTGATGCATACAATGTTTTTCATCACACTTGCCGACAAAAAAATAAGTTTTAAGACAAAATATTATTAAATGACGTACTGGCATTTCTATTACTCTCTAGGGAATTTCACTTTTCTATTACTCCCGCTACGCATGCAAGCAATTTCGTGCGTAGACAGCAAGTATGATGAAAAAAACATTGCAATCATAGATTGACACCAAGTATACCAGAAAATAAAATACTCTGTAGCTTTGTCATACCAATTGAAAAGCTTCAATGTGAGAATTTTTAGCTAGTTTTAGTGTCAGAAACAATACGAAGACCATACATTTTTATATTTGATGTGATATTTTATTTACAAATATCGTATAAGCATATACCTAACTAAACTTATCATGGGGAGAGGAACGAGCCAAACATTCCGAATAAACAATATACAAGTAGTGATTTGTTATACTCGTACAAGGGTGCATAGTTGTATCTTACCCTCGAGCATTAAATTAAAACACAAGCAATCGAAAGGATTCTATAGTGTAACCATGATCGAAACGAGTCGTTTAAAATAAATATCGTGATTAAAATACCTTTTTATACGTATTAAAGGATAAACGAGCGCTTTACGAGCTACTGAGGGGAAACATATTTATTTTGATAGATAT
Source organism: Thaumatotibia leucotreta (assembly GCA_025490895.1). Classification (NCBI taxonomy): domain Eukaryota; kingdom Metazoa; phylum Arthropoda; class Insecta; order Lepidoptera; family Tortricidae; genus Thaumatotibia; species Thaumatotibia leucotreta. Next base: position 20,718 of record JALPQI010005835.1, on the reverse strand, counting down.
TTATCTACGCATTTGCGTGGCAGTTGGTGGGACTACTTATATGTTGTGTTACAGTCGCCATCAAAAATATCTTTGCTTTAAGAGCTCTCAAAAATATCTGAACACGCCTCTATCGTTATGGCAATTAAGGCGTGTTCAGATATTTTTGAACGCTCCAGACGCTACGATATATCTGATCGCGACTGTACGAGGATGTATCACGGTATTCATGGTCGCATCGCGTGTAATATGTGGATACGCTAGCAGGGAACTATCCTTAAGAATAACCGAAAAATATATACATACGAGAAAGCGCTGTATAAATTCGCTGATGCTGCATCATTCTAAAAAAAACATGTCTAGTCGATTGCCATTGCGTTAGTGTGAAATGACGAATAAATACCCTGTATAGGTATATAGATGACTCTGTCATAAACTTAGATTATTCGAGTTAATGAAATAAATAAAAAAAAAACCGCTCAAATAAGTTCTCAGTTAACAATTCGATTATTCTGACATGAACTTAATTGTCTATACAGGGTGTTGCCTGTAACAGGAGCAAAAAATGAAACGGTACACTAATAACCCAATAAATAGTCATAATTTAATAGTTAAAACTTAAAAAAAAAAAAAAAAAATTTTGCAAAAAAAAAAAATTTTTTCCTTTTTTTATGTAGTTTTACTGCAGTCGACTTATACCAAAAAAGTTAAATCGGTGTAACACAAAAAAAAAAATTTTTTTTTTGCTAAACCAGTTAAAAAACCATGATTTCAAAAAAACTTTTTAGCTCATTTAGTTTTATGTCCACTGAACTACCAATATGTTTAATCATTAATAAGGTACAATGTTGTGATACCTAGATACATCACTCATAGGTCGTAACTTTAACATACTGTTTCTCCTTAATGGATAACTTTAAAACACTGGGACCTTTTGCGAATAACTAGAGGCAGTCAGAGGAGTCTTCCATTTGATTTTTTGCTCCTGTTACAGGCAACACCCTGTATAAAAATGTTGAATAAACCACCCAAAATCCGAGTTCAAAAAAATCCATTTATTTTTTAATCTAAGTAAATTTTTAAGTTTTTTGATGTTTTGTAGTTTTAGGTAGCCATTATAATTCCGAATTTATTGTACCTCTGATTACATGCATCCTAGTTATTATAAGCACATAGCTCATTCTACAATAATCTCGCTCTGTTTGTGTATACCAAACAATAATGTTACCTTAACTTATTTTTTACATTGCTGTGACCTTCAAGGGTCCATATTTCTGTAATATGTATATTATTATGAGCAGTAAGTGTTTAAGATTTTAATTTTTATTAATTGCGATATTTATTTAAATTTAGTACCTATTAATCTAATAGTTTGTAATACGAATAACGTGTAAGTACATACATCACTTTTAACGAAGCACCAATAATTTCAAATGACACATATTCATATTTTCTATCATTCGGCCTAAAACAAATTACAGGTGGAAGCATAAACATAGGTACAGGGTGTTCGCGAGGAACTCCAATAGTTTCAAACACGTATTTCTTAGGCCAAATGAAGGTATCTGATAAAATAATGTTATTACCTGAAGAAGATATTGGCGATATTTTAATTTAATTGTATTTGTGTTTACTTTTATATGTATTAGTACTTAAAAAGTAATATTACACTTGCAATTTAAAATGATAGTTGACTTTTTTCTTGTAAAATGTCGATTTCTCTAAGTTTTACTTCTCACTTTTTGATATCTGTCAATTAGAATGTTCTTTTCAAGAAAGGTTTTTGTACTGAGTTACAATGTTTTTATTTTATTAACTCTGAAACTAGGCGAAAACCAGAAAAAAATGGACACTTTAGTCTTTAAATAGGATCGGTTCAAATTATGTGGAATCTTCGCGAGCACGTTATACGTTTAATTTTAAATCATATTTTTTATCGGCTTTCCTGTTTAAGTTCAGAACATCACCGAAAACCCACATATAAGACTACAATGTTATCAACCACACGATACGTAAAAATAACAACAAACAGCACACACCTTGTTTCGGTGGTGGAGGGGGCGTGGCGCCGTCCTTATCAAAGAAAGTGAGAGCGAACCCTTCGCCCTCGATCGTCAAGGGCGGGGATGCGGCGCAAGCGGGCGGGCGGCCGCTCCACAAGTCCATAGTCGGCACATGTCACGGTGCGGCGCCCTGAGCTGCGCGAGCGCCGTGCGCCGGCCCGAGTCACTACCCGCGCACTGAGCTTTCCTCAAGCTCGCCAAGTCGCCACCACCGCTCCAAACCGAACCGCTCAAGCGAATATCACCTACGACCAGAGGGGCCCGTAGCGCATACATTTTTCAATCTCCACCCGGACTGTTTTTCCGGTTCCTTCCTAAATAGCCCTTCTTGGGTGTTACAGTTTTAGATAATTAAGTACCTACCCAATCCAGATTTTTATTCTTAAGCATAATTCATTTCAAAAAAGAGACTCAAGGTACTATTTAAAATTTAGCTACTTATGCGTTGAAGCTAACTCTAATCTATTTCTTTCCATTTTTTTTAAATCTTTATTTGTTAAAATATGAATATTCAATGATTACGAGTAAATAACGAAAAACCTATCTAAGTAGCTGGCTTATGAAATGTATATATGCGTTTTGTGTTTTCGGATAAAAGGTGCTAGTCTTGTAAATTTACGTACACGCACATTAAGAATAACTACTAAGTAGAATAGACAGAACCCGCCTGCCCAGCGTGGCGATTATGGACAAAACCCCCAAAAATGGTAGGCTGATGTGCAGATGATGATGATGAGCATGATGTTCCTAAATTCCTTCCAACTTCCAACGGCATCGCCAGACTAGCTCCATAAGAAGCTGATAGTATAGTAAAGACACTGATAGCCGATTTAAGAAATTCATTTTTCATTATTCGGATCTATGATTAATGCGTTTTTCAAAAACATGTAAAATTAAATTAGTATTAATTATGTTCTCAGAATAAGTAAGTAAGCGAAATGAAATAAATAATGATTTATTTAAGTTTAATGGCTACAATCGTGTTAAAATGACATCGAGTGGACATTGAAAATATGGTCTGAATTTTAACATGTAGTCAATTTGTAATTCTTATAGGCCAGTGTTGTGGTCGTGACGTTCGTGCCCGCGCCCGGCGCGGCGTCAAAACAGCAACTCGCATAATTATTATGTTAATATTTCTCAAGTAAGATTTCTTTATATTTATCACACCCTGATACTTTTACCAACTTAACCAATTGTATCATAGGTAGGTGAACTTATGTACCGTTGCACTATCTGTAGGTATACAATATCGTTCCTCTCTACCCAAACCTACTAAATGCTTACGGAATGTATGTACATAAAATATAAAATATACAGGCTGCTCCCGAGGAAACCGCAAGATTTTAACTATGCATTCTAGACATCAAAATAAACAAAAAATATTATGAGACCTAATGTCAAATTCAACGAAAAAAAACTTTTTTTTAGACTTTTTGAATACTTTTTAACATTTCCAATACTTTTTATCACAACAACAATTTGTTAAAATTATTTTTTTAAATGTTTTTTATAGGGACAGGTTTTTTCGTCAAGTCTATTCTTATTTTTTGATTGTCAGGCAAAATGTGTGGTAATATTAGACCACATTGTGGTAGCATTGTAATCAAAAAGAAGTTTTGTGACGCGTTATGTCGAAAAACTTTTTCCGAAAAAAGGTTAATCATCTCTGGAACCAAGCTGAATCCATTTATATAACATTAAATACTCTAAATATGCTCAGGAATTCAGCATTAAAATCTTGCGGGTTCCTCGCGAGCACCCTGTATGTATAAATAAAGTAGATAACTATGTATAAGCATAACAATAGTTATAACCAGTTAATAAATTCCTTATTATTGACTGCTTATATTAAAAATATATCATGTATTTGTTACTGTTTTTTTAATTACTGTGGTCACGTGATCACTTGTCGCCCTTGTATTTATCTAAAAGCAACAACTGTTATTTGTTATACGAATCTAAAACATATAACTAAGATACGTTCTACCTACTTTTAAATTTCCATGTTAAATCACAAAAATATAATAATTCTAAGGTATTTTAATAAAACTAAATACAGCATAATTTTAAATAAATTTAGCACTTGAACGTAACCGTAATCGAGTATGACTGTGTTATACCTACCAATTTATAAAAAAATGACATTTTGTTATTTTTGTAACAAGTATAAATACCTACGTATTATGTGATTTATGTGTAATACCTACCTAATGATGAATTACCTAATTGGTATTTAATATTTATATTCACTAGCAGAATCATGTCTAGGTTAGTGCCAGAATGTACTAAAAAAAATCACAATAGGTATTATTATTCGACATATTTGAACAGACGGAAACTGAACTGGACAAAAAATCTATCGAAAAAACGGAAACCATTGAATTTCAAATGATTATTTAATGTAGACCGATTTGAAACTGTGTAGGAAATCGGTCAAGAACAACTGATATTCGATGTTGTTACTAGGGGAATTTTGCTCTCTATTTTACTACATTTGAAACGATCATAACAAAATTAGTTATAAAATGGACAAATTTTATAAACGATTTAATAAGCAACGAAGAAATTATATAGTTATTTATGATCCAAGTGTGGAAAGTAGGCTTTCTTCAGGACGAGTGTTGGTGACTAAAAAACACCTTAGCGAAGCGAATGTTTTCAAACCGACACGAGTTAGAAAAAAGCCTGCATTTCAACATGTGTATCATACATCATTTTACAATGCATTATGCGAGAAAAACCAGACTATCTCGGTAGGTCGTGCGGAAAAGAACTATGAAAATTCATTCTGCAACCCGTGCGAAAAAAAACACTTTCTGGGCATAAGTTTACCCTTAAAAAAGCATTTTCTGAGTTCAATTTCGTGAAATGATGCACCATCATCATTTCACGTCAGGTCCAAAACTTCGGAGGACCATTTGTACTAAAATACGTCGTAGTACGAGAGACGTGCAAAAAAGAAATTCGTACCTCGTGCCGATTTAAAACATCGCCACTCGTTTCGTATTTCATGTTTTGCGCACTTGTGTCGTAATGTACTATTTCATTGAATGCAAATCTTAGGAAATGTTTATTTTTCTTGTATGTATTACCTAAATTACAATGTTAGTACTTATCTACGGTAGACAATCTACCCCAGCCGCTGTGACTACCATCCCTGATAAGAGGTAAAAACTGTTAAGAGGTGAAAATCGTAACAGAAAAAGTATGACATTCAAACCAGGTATTCCCTAGGTACAGTCGAGGAATTTAATTTCCTACCCATTTCGAACCTTGTCATAGTGACAATGAATATGAAAGCTGCTAGGACTGCCATATTATAACTACCTACTATGACAAGGTACGAAATGGGTAGGAAATTAAATTCCTCGACCGTACGTAGAGCATTAATTTCTTGTTAGTGTCACTTATTATAACAGTTATAATTATAAATAAAATAAAATAAAATAAATAAATAAATAAAAATAAAATATCGGACTAGGTATATCAGAAGGTGGTCAAAAAATAAGTGCATTCCCGTTGCCTGTGAGCGGTTTTGGGTCTGACATTTGTCATTATGAAATAACTGCCAAAGGCCGTGGTATGATAAAGGAACATTTTGAACCTTCATAACTTTTCGGGCATTTATTTACTGATCAACAAGTCCGTTTCCTGTATAAGTGCTTATTTATGTTTTAGTGAGAAAATTAGAGGAAGTTTGTGTATTCTTGTATAATTATGTCTCAAAATGTAAAATATTGCTGTGTCACTTACTTCTGTTATTTCTCCAAAAAAGAAAAAAAAGAAAAAAATGAATATATATATATTTATGCCCTTGACGGTGCCTATCAAATGGTTCTGTCGTATCTGGGATAAATGATTACAGGTGGATTTTTGGGTAGTGTAGCAGGAGTGAACAGAGACGGTTACGCTGAGCAAATTTCAGTATGGAGAAAGGAGAACCAAGAAATTGCAAAAAAATCACCTAATATAGTTTAATTTATACTTAGTTAAGTCTCAATTAACTCGTAGTTAGGAGAGTTTAGTCTTATTTTTTATGATGCATCATTGTTAGAAACTTGAATTAAATATCGTTAAACCTTAATAAAAACCTATTATAAGCAAAAACATGGAGGTGTCTCTGTTTAGTCTGTTTTGCAAATTAGAATAAACATAATTATGTATTGTACACGTCGTATTTTTTTTTAAGGAATGTTATTCGGTGTATATGTACAAATTGCGGGTATCAACTAAAGGTACCTTTTATATGCCATACACGAAAAAAATCGTTCCATTAAAAATACCTCTAACTATTAATAAAAACATTTTTTTCTTATTTATTTATTTTCTTCAAAAATAGAAAGTGGCGGATCTAAGTATAACGTGACCCATCAACAGAAAAACAAAATTACCCTAAAACCTGTTAAGGCACACGGTGCTCCCTTATCCTGCAACGGCCTTTATAATGTAGCCAACGCATACCAAGTTCCAACATCGTTAGGTATTCCAAGCATTCTATACATATATGCTATAATGTTTTTGTCTGAATATAGGTATTATATTTTATAAATTTTTCCAGGGATCTTTCTGAGTAAGGACTTACAACATTTTGTACTTATCTTTAGGGTTCCGTAGCCAAAATGGCAAAAACGGAACCCTTATAGATTCGTCATGTCTATCTGTCCGTCTGTCACAGCCGATTTACTCGGAAACCATAAATGCTACAGAATTGAAATTTGGTAAGGATAACATGTCTTGCATGAACCGCTACTGAATTATGATATCATATTGTAAAAAAAATATTGGGGTTGGGGCCCTCCATACATGTAACTGACGGATAGAAATTCTTTTTTCGATGTATATGTCTGTGGGGTAGGTATATCACATTTTTATTTAAGCGAACCGCTTTTGAGATATCAGCGCTCAAAATATGAAAAATTTGTCCCCCCCTCTATTTTTTAAACTACACGCTATACAATAAAAAAAAAAGATGTTATGCATATTAATAAATTCTATCAACGATTTTTGGTTTGATTAAATTACAGTTTTTGAGGTAGGTTGATTTAACTGTATTTTTTAAATGATAAATTGATAATGGTACGGAAATCTTCACGCGCGAGTCTGATTTGCACTTTGCCGTTTTTTTTAATATGAAGAATATCTCGGAAATTGCAGAACTGCCAGTGATCCTGAGGACATAACGTATTTCGACCTTAGTTCAACTCATTGAACCATTTGCATAGAGGGAAACTTAATTCTTCACTCCATTGTGTGATAACTGATAATACTTACTGATAATGTTGATAACACGATAAAGTAGGTAAGTACGTATTAATGACTAAATACGTACGTAAATGTTCCGTACATGCTTCTATATAATGATATGCGTATTGTCTTTCAAATAATTATCAATTATCATTATGTTAGACATGATAATTTATATACTTAGGTACAAAAATGCATATAATAAAATCAATTGCGATAAATATAATACACCTGTAAATAAATAAAATATATGTACACCTATCTCAAGAAAAATAGTAAGGTAATTAACTAGAACCGTGGCATTTAAATATGGAAACGAGATGACCAGATTCGCAGGCAGAGACTAAGAGTGGTTATAGTCGAGCCGCGCCATCAAATGCACAAATGCGGATAGCATGCAGACGCACACACGCGTGCGTGCACCTTCACGCTGGCTGCGCGCTGCGGCCCGCGGTGACCGCTCACGTAAAAAGCCGTGCTGCTTCTATGGCGAAGGCATTAGCGCAGGAAGCAAACCTTTACGCAGGTCACTGAACTGAATATTGCTGTTAGATGTCCGTCGGCAACCCAAAACACACCTTAAGACCTATCCGCTGCGGAACACAATTAGCTAACAACTTCACAATATCTAATCAAACGTGTTTTGAGAAGAGGACTTTACAAATCGATTCGTGTTGGAAAGCGAATAAAGCTCTGTTTAATTTAGCAGGGAACAAGGAAGTTCTGCAAAGGTAGTGGTACCATTAGTGGATTGGTTAGCCTGTCTCATAAGATTTGCCGATAGCCGAGATTATGTTAGAATTTAATACTGGATGGAAGGTCTTCCTTCTGGTAGTAAACATAGCCTTTAATTAGGAACTTATTTGGAAATATTCCCTGGATTAAGTACTTATGGAGGGATTTAGTTGTTACCTAATTACGGCTATCCTAGTTACGGCTTATGGAGTCTGGTTTATACTTTTATAGGGCTATATTTTATTATTTAAGGCATATTTTGTAAAAGTTTTTTTACGATATCTACCATCTTAGAATAATTAACTATCTACTACCCATTAATAAATATTTAAGCGATATATGTATATAAGGTGCTCTTTCAAATTAGTCACGGATACCTTAGGGTATGCATGTGTTCATGATAACGGACAACTTTCCTTATGAGACTCATATCGAAATGTTGAAAAAAAAATCGCCTTTTCATACAAAGTGGTTTCATCGGGTGATCAACATAGAGGTGTGCGCCACGCCGGCGCGGCGGCGCCGCGCCGCGGGACCCACGCCGCCGCCGCCGCCGACGTTTTCAAAATCCACGCCGCGACAAAAATTTTGCGGAAAAAATCATTTAAATTACACGCCACGCTGATCATATTGGCATTAAACAACAATATGCTTGCGAATATCGACAAACGGTGCCCTCTGACCGAAATGCCACTTCTGGATTACAGATTTTCAGGCCTAAAGGAGATTGATACGTACCTACGAAAAAAACACACTACTCGAGTAGAATTGTTCCCAATTTTACAGATTTCTTTTACAGAATTCCATTATATTGTATTCTTCACATCGTCGATCCCACAGTGTGACAGACAAAACACTTCAATACGTGTGTTCCACCCGTCGTGACGTACGGAGCCAAAACGTGGACACTGACGGTACGGCTGGTCCACAAGTTCAAGGTCGCTCAGCGAGCTATGGAAAGGGCTATGCTCGGCGTCTCTTTTGCGGGCCGAATCAGGTCGGGTTGAATCAGAAATGAGGTTATCCGGTAGAGAACCAAAGTGATCGACATAGCCCACCGTGTTAGCAAGTTGAAGTGGCAGTGGGCTGGCCGTATTAGCCGTAAACCCGACAACTATTGGGGTAAACGAGTACTTGAATGGAGACCGCGTCTCGGCAAGCGTAGTGTAAGACTCCCTCAGGCAAGGTGGAGGGACGATTTGCGTAGGATGGCCGGCAGGAGCTGGATGCGAGCAGCCAATGAACGAAAACGGTGGCGTGAAATTGGGGAGACCTATATCCAGCAGTGGACTGCAATAGGCTGATGATGATGGTGGATGTTTTTTCATTATCTACGTTAGGCCACCATAGGAGGCTTAATGACTGTCTATTAACTGATTATATTAATTTAAGCGTTTGCCATGGATGATTTTGTGCTTCTTGAATACGATATTTTTAGAGGAAAACGGAGATGTAAGCTAAAAAAATTGGCATTTGAAAAAGGTCATTGGGCGTTTTTAACCCGCTTTATGATTTTTAGCGTCAATCAATCAATCAATGAAGCCATTTATTTCCAATAGAAGTTACATTAAATTTGTATACATGCATATTTACAAAGATTAATGAAATAAATGATTAATTAAATAAATTATTAATAGCACTGTTTGCAACACTTCAATTAATTAAATTAAATTAAATCATTCCATTCTTTAACATAATTATTTTAGTGACTAAATACTACATTTAATTACTATTGGATGTCCATTTCTGGACGAAGGCCTCCTCCATGCCACGCCACAGTTGTCGGTCGGCGGCGGCGCGAGGCCACGCGACGCCGGCCACGGATTGGATGTCATCTCGCCAGCGGCGGTGCGGGTGCCCGGGCGGGCGACCGCTCTCTCTGGGGTACCAGTGGAGCATCTTTTCGCACCAACGCCCATCTTTAATTCTGGCAGTATGTCCGGCCCATCTCCATTTTAGTTGGCATGCCAGTACTGCTGCATCAATTAATTTAGTTTTATTGCGTATTTCGGAATTTTTAACTCTGTCGCTTAGTTTTATGCCCAAAATACTCCTTTCGGTCTTTCTTTGAAAAACTTGAATTTTCTTTATACACTTTTTGGTTATTGGCCAAGTTTGACATCCGTAAAGTAGCGTGGGGGTAATGACAGAGTCCGTAACTTTCTTTTTTAGTTTTATATTTATTCTTGATTTTAGTATGTGTTTGTAGGACCAAAATGCGTTCCATGTTTTCTTGATGCGTCGGTCTATCTCATTTTCTGGTACAGAGACTTTTAGCGTACAGAGACCAAACTAGCTTTAAAATAAATAATTAAATCTCACTTTTCTAAATATGTAATTTCTCCGTATGTATCAACCGGGAAAAAAAAGTTATTCGACTTTTTGTATCCGAAATAGTCTTTTTAATGTTTTTACTTTCAGCATTGTATAATTGCGTAAACGGTTGTGACCTACTGGTCGTAGTGGGTAGCAGATGTTGGTCCTTCAATCTGGAAGATTCTGGGTTCAAACCCCAGCTTGAACCAATGAGTCTTTCGGAACTTATGTACGAAATGTCATTTGATATTCAGAACTAGCTTTTCGGCGAAGGAAAACATCGTGAGAAAACCGGTCTCTAATCTCAATACGGCTTAGTTTCTTCCTCTGGGTTGGAAGGCCAACTGGCAGTCAATTCCACAAAAAATAGTGCTATGTTAAATCTTAATATTAGGTTGCCAAGCGGACCCCAGGCTCGCTAGAACTGTGGCTGGTGCCGAAATAACGCTAAGGGTTATGCTGACAAGCATTGTGCAAAAGTGTGGTTGATGTACACTAAAACACTATAATAAGTAGTATTAGGTTTATACAATAGTTTTTATTTTTTTCCTCAAGTCTCCCATGCCTTGCAAGAATGCGACTCATACCACTCAGTAGCACTTATATTTACCAACATACCTAGCCCTATTTCGTCTGTGGACGCAGTGGGTCATATGCCCGAACAAAATGCCCAATGACCTTTGCTGTCGCTTTGCACGGCTTAGAAATAGATAACTGCAGCTTCGCCTGATAATACCTAAGTAAAATTGGCGAAAACAAGGTTTTTTGTCCCCTGTTTCCTCCTCCAAAAATAGACCAATTTGTAACAAAAATTTTTTCATAAGCATTTTAAGAAAGATACTTCTCATGTCGGTATGTTTCCTCTTTTTGGACAGTATACGAAATATTTTTTATCAGTACATTAAAACGCATTCAAAATTTGGCTATTACTATACTATAAAGAGGTTCTAAAGCTGGGTATCTGTAGTATTTGAAATCTGGAGTACCTGTTGGGAATTCGTAGTATTGGGAACGTGTAGTATTGGGAATCTGTAGTGTTGGATATTTGTAGCATTCGAAATCCGTATTATTGGGACTGACAATATCTGTAGTATTACCTCTTATCTGTAGTATTAGGAATCTGTACAATTGGGTATTGGGAATATGTAGATGTGTAGACAAAATGTCACGACTCGACCCATTGCGAGTTAATAAAATAATTTTCGAACACGATAATTATAACAATTGTCGCATAAAATGCAATTTTTTTTTTATAATAAACTTGTCCTAAACTATATCTAGGTGTTTAATACCTTCTCATAAGGATGAGAATCGAATTATTGCCCTATACGTTCATATATAAGGATTATATGAACGTATAGGGCAATAATTCGACCTTGACGCCGGCGTGGCGCCGCCGCGCCGGCAAAATATTGCGGCGCGCCGCCGCCGGCGATTCCTGTGGCGGCGCACACCTCTAGATCAACATTTCATAGAAAGTGATTTTATTTTTTCGATTTTTCGATATGAGTCCCATAAGTAAAATGATTCCTTATCATGAACACATGCATACCCTAAGGTATCCGTGACTAATTTGAAAACACCCTGTATATAATATTTTATTGTGTAGGTACTGTAGGTATGTGTGTGGTGTATCTCGCCGCGATAGGTTGAATACAACTCAACCCTAAGTATGACTAATAATGTTGAATACAATAATTACGTTAAATACCTATACATAAATTGGGAAACTAATGGTGTTGCTGAGTTGCTGTCGATGGTTGTTAACGAGAAAATGTAATGTAAGTAGGTATTGTAAGTAATTAAAATTCTCCAATTGATAACTCACTAGCTTAGCTCAAAATGTACGCAGTAACATCTTAGTATTGTATATGTAAATCATTATTGTCATTACTTAACGAAAGTACCGTAGAAAGTACCTAACCCTCTCTTTTCCCTTGAATCGGAAATAGTATCAGCGACCGTTTACCAAGAAATCCAAGAACGCTCTCAAAAGGGCAAAGGGGCAAAAGCACTATATAACTATTCCCAGGTAAGAAGCTCTACTTTTACCTTTGAATGCGCAGGTGAGTGTTATACCTAACGAGTGCGAGCGCGCTTCATTACGCGACTTAATAACGCAACAACGTGCCGTAAACATGCCACGAAGCTCGCTCAAGTTCTGAATTCCTACGAAAAGCATGAAAAACACCCGCCGTCTGAATAGTACATTGATTGGTTTATTATTACCCTGCGCCACCCGGTCCAGCCGCCGCCTAATCTAACCTATATTCTTGATTTAAAACGGCATGCACTCTGAATTTATAGGTAGGATCGATTGTGACATTGTTAGAACAAGGTCGTCAAAGTATACAGGGTGGAATTTTTAAAGCCAACCCTGCTGGCGTTGTACCTACTCTAGGTATTTAAATTTGTGTAGGTATAAAATCAGGAAAAAAAATATATTAATGTTGATAGTAAAAGAATATGAATCCTACAATTTATATAAAATATCTTCCTACGGCCAGGAGGGTTTCACTGCGCATATTCGGCCGGCGAGACTATCTTTTTTCTTTTGGAGTGTAGAACATTTATTAAAAAAAACCTTTTTAACGATACCTCATACTATAGGGGGTGCGCCAAATTTAATATTAAATTGCAACTTCGATTATTGGAACTCCGAAACTGTTTCTAATACAGTTTAACATCATAATGAACCGTATTTATAACTATATTTTTATAAATATTGTATATGTGACATGGCGCGACTGGGCGCTCATCCTCACACCTTGCAACCTAAATGGTCGCTCACCGTGCGGTTTCAGAGGAACTTCCTCCCGCGGACGGTCCGTCTGTGGAATGAGCTCCCTGCCGAGGTTTTCCCAACGGACTACAGTATGGGGTTCTTCAAAAGAGGAGTGTACAAATTCTTATTGGGTCGGCAACGCGCATGTGACACCCCTGGGGTTGCAAGCGCCCATAGGCTACGGTGACTGCTTTCCATCAGGCGGGCCGTATGCTTGTTTGCCACCGACGTGGTATAAAAAAAAAATGGCGGAACTGTAAGGGTTTCTTGTTTACTACGGAACCTTAAAAACAGGCAAGCTAGTAGTTCATTTGCGGTAGCATTACCTATTCAGTTCTTGTGTTATTTACGAGAAGCTCGATAAAACTTGAATAATTTCCATGAAGAGTGGAGTTAAGAAATGCTGCCACTTGACATGATATGAGGCCGAAACAAGCCGAATTGTCGACACGCACTCGGTATGGAACGACTAATATGAGACATCTGTTAGTAATTTGCCTAGATAGGTATTACGTCTATATTTGAATTAATTAATACTAACCTCCCAGGCTGTCCGACTCCGGTGAAAGGGGTTCTTCTTTGAAACTGCAACAAGGGAAAATAAAGGATATATTAAACGTATGCATTTAGGCATTAGCTAACTAAGACATACCTATTTATTAAAATTATTATACTAACTAACTACTCTACCCTACTGTTATTTCCTGAGTAGGTATGATGAATAATAAAATGTAAGTGTAATGTTCTAAGGAGTTCTCCTCACCTACATGTTTAGCACTTGTCGTAAGTAAGGCATTGTAATTGTTTGTAGAATTTAAATAATGCGTGCCTGGGTTATTGTCAGCCGGAAAAACAAAAGTTGTCCACTCGGTGGTCAAAAGTTAACAGCTTTTATAAATCTATGTTACGATTTTAATTGCATAGGGCTATAGACCGGGGAACTTAGTTGTACCGTCGATTGTTTTATCCCAAAACAAGTACGGGAATTCTTCAACTTTAGGTATGTCCACCGAAAATGACCCAACCATGATCCACCTACCTAATACACTCACGTTTTTTTAATTCTCTTTTTTAGACGCATTTTGAAATATAAATTGAATCGAAGACTCGGACGACATCTAATTCGATATACCTGGTATAAAGATCAGCATATTTTGGAAAATTCCTATTGGATGAAAGTTCTTTGCTAGTATCTAGAGGGATGTCACTTTCACACTTTTTGAACCCTAAATGTTTCATCAGCTATTCAACATATTGCGTCAATTCGATGGTTTAAGAAACATTAAAATTAATCGAAAATACCTTTTGGAAACAGATATACTATTCAATTCAGTTTTTTGGTGAAAATTTTGTAAATATAATCTGTATCTCCAACACGAGGGATCGCGAGTCACATAAATGCATAAAGAGATTTTCGTCACTTTCGTTTACAATTCAAATCAGAAGTCCCAGTCTCCGATGCCCCTTGAATTGGACATCGAAGAAAAAAGAAACATAAAAACTGGTTATCGTCCTTGAGGGGACCTACCTACCGACTCCCCAATAACCTAGTGGCCGTATTCAGATACTTTAATTGTTATTGTTATTGATCATAACTTCATAAGGGTCTTGTTTTTGTTCATAACAAATTGTCTATGAATGCATTACTGCATACTGCATTTTTGTCATCTTGCCGTTTATCCCGGCTCTTGCATTGCATGCCTAAATGCACTCACGATTATAAGTCCATGCTAGAATTAATGTTCCTCGCCAAGTTGACGTTCATCATAAAGCGACTGATGATAATGGACAAGGTACAGTCGAGTCTGTCTGTATCTGTGTTGTGTTTTTGATTATGAAAACTGTAAGATTTCAGAAAGTATGCAAATTACCAAAATTTTAAATAGACGTGGAAAAAATTCTGAAATGTCAATATTCGGGGTCCTCCCTGGAGCTACCTTTTTTCATATAACCGTATTCCCCGATAGCACCCGACCCGACCGCTACCTTTTTATACTTTCCGGGACCTAACTTCCTCTCCTCTTAAGTCTCCCAGAGTGACCAAAGTCCAGATTTGGGACAAAGCTAGCTAATCCTACAAACATGATGTGAGTATCTACGTTTCAAGGTTAATCTTAATTTTAAATAGACTCTTTGATGTTTTTTAATCTTTAAAAAAATTTGTTTGATGAATGATGATGAATTTAATTGAAAACTATTAGATTTAATTATTTTAGTACCTACCTGGCTAGGTGTTTTGGTATCTATAATGAATAATCTAATAACATGAGAATTTTCCCAAATTTGGAGCAAAATAGGCATATTTTACAATTTCATGAAAATAGTCGAATCGGTGGCCATACAATTTAATACTTAAACGAGTGACAATTTTCGTGAAACAAATCATATATTTTATAAAATATTTCCATTTGTGTTTTTTTAAGTACCAGTCAGTCACATCACATCACACTACCGGATGGTTGAGTTATTTAGGCAACATGCGCGCATGCGGACAAACGTGGGTTCAAATCCCGAGGCGGAAGTTGGTGAACTATGTCTTATATTTGGCGTTTGACATCTCATATAAATTTATGATTTAAAAGTGAGTTTACGGGTACCTATCAATAAGCAGCACTCTTACCTACAACTTTTCAACAGGCAGGTAAGGTACTAAGTATACGAACGTAACAAAATTTTCAAGGAATAATCGTAGGTGGTATATCTATATCATAGGCTGAAGGACGACACATCGATCATGTGACGTCACGGCTCTCGCGCCCGCGGTCGCGGCCTCGCTCACGGCTAATACACCCATACCGTACCTACCGTATCCGATCCAGCGAATGGCAGTCCGAAATATAGATGCAGGAAGTTAATATAATATCCAACTGAATTTGAAGCATAAATGCCATCAATATTTTAATTAGTTAGGTAACTAGTTAGTATGTAACTTACATGAAAAAACACTTTAAAATAGTTTTACACGAGTAGGTATTAGGCAGTTGCGGAAATATTTTCAGCGAGCTTGGTCTTACTTTACCTAATCTTGTACAGCCAGCATCAAAAGCCGTCTAAGTACCTATGCATTCGAAAAAATCAACAGTCTGTACATTATGTAAAATTTGTAAAAAATAATTTATGAGATTTTCAACCGTCCATATGACCTCATTCGGTTACCCATAATGTTAAAGTACTCCGGGGCTATGCAAGCACATTGAACATACAACTAGATATGTATGTCTCGGTTGAAAAAAAGTGTGATTATCTATTTACGTTATTTAGTCTTCCTAATTCGTTAACACTCACTAAGTTAACGTTGATGCGTATTAAATGTGAACTAGTATATAAACCTGTAGATCATACACTTTATCCAAGGCCGCTCTCAAGGCCATGAAAAAGTCCAGCTGATAGGTATAGAATAATCGATCTCGGACCATTACCTACGTCACTATACCTACTAATATCAAGCTCAATTTCTTCAAGCGAGAATAATTAGCTATTGAAATGCACTTACGTGTAGAGATCGTCTTCTATACTCGACGAGCTCGTGGCCTCCACCAACACAGAGCAGCTCATCACTATTATTTTATATATTAATTCGACGAACAATCTGTTTTTGTTGTTTTGTTTACCACTTCATACTAAATGCGAAGCCATGATTTGTTACATTTTACGAGAGCCTTCCACCTGGCCAGTGCGATGAGGCAGCGGTGATAGAATAGCTTACTGTAAGTCCCAGTAAATTCCGGCGTTTGATAACAGCGTTTCGGAACTAAAATCTGTGTAGGCTACCGGGGAAGGCACTGGCTTTCCGAGGTAACTTTAAAAGGGGGTAGGCGAGCACATTTATTCCACCCTCCCTTTTAAAATAATTTAATGAGCTATGGGCAAGATAGTTACATTACATGTTATCAATGAAATTACTTTAATTTAAAACTACAGGCGTAATTTTTAAACTTTCAAAAATTCTACTATTTATCTGTATCAGGTTAAGGTCGTTCTGAAAACACGATGTTCTTTTTATAACATTATTAACAATTATTTATAATATAGTGTTAAAAGCCAAGAATGTTACAAGAAAATTCACCAAATACGATAAATTTACCATTCGGCTTTGGTACAGTCTAACAACCGCATATTAAAATCCGTAGGAACATGATGTATAGTGTCTACGTTCAAAGTTGAGTTGAATTCAGATAAGAATGACTACATAAGTTTAGTGATGATGATGACACACATTAAAACATACCGGACTTGGACTGACCTATCAGACACTAACGGGGTACATACATATAAACGTACTACGGATACCTTTGGTCTACAGTCACATTTTTACGGGTAGGTACCTTCAGTCTGATGTCGCGTCCGAAATGGTCTAATACCTACGCGATATTCTAAGCGCAAACGTGAGACGCCAGTTCTCGTTGATAACACTCTAAGCAAAAAGTTAATATACATAGATGACACTCCCCCTATGTTTTTTCAAAGTCACGTCGAGCGGTCGGGGGTGCAGAGTGCGCATGCTCGGTTTTAACCTTGAGCACACTTCCCGGTTCACGGGCAAAGCGCTGTCACCTGCCTACTAGGTCAATGTGTTTATAGTACTTATACGTACTTCCGATGAGTTTTATGCATTTCATACAAGATTTATTAGATTATTACTCGTATAAAACGGTTAATAGGCACATTATAGCAATAAAACTAGTCAAGCATATCTTATTTATACCAACCATTCCATTATGCTGCAACTAGCATTGCATAGGCAAGTTCATAGGATGAATAGATGTAGAAAAGTAAGTATACCTACATGTACCTACCTACCTACCCTACCCACTATATAATTTATAGACACAGTATAAGCAATGAGAGAGTCAAATAAGGAAACGAATGTAGATCTACGTATGTTAAATGGAAAGAAATAGTCAGTATTTGTGGTACAAGTGTGGAAAGCCTACATTTCAACATGTGTATTATACAACATTTTACAATGCCTTATGCGAGGAAAACCAGGCTATCTCGACAGTACTAACCAGGCCGTGCGGAAAAGTACCTACTATGAATAGTACATTACTAAAGAGGACGGGAAACGAAGGGTTACAGGCCAAGTAGCTAGATATCTCTGCAGGCCTGCTACGTCCAACACCGAAGTTCGTAAATATCGGGGGATTTGTCTCTGTCACTCCAACGAAGGCGTCAGAGAATAGAATGACAGAGAAAATATCCCGAAATTTTCGGATTTCGTTGTTCGCGGTAGGGCTGCAGATAGAGAGATATGCGGCCTGGAACCTTGTTTCTCGCCGAGATTTGTATGGTGCTTGTCTCAAACTTGCAATGAAATAAAAAGTCGAAAGTGATTTTCACAGTAAACAACAAATACGTCAAAGATCGTAACGAATCTTCAAAATAATTAAAAAACAACTTAAACCTGAAATCGTTTTAAACTATTTGAGATAATCTTTTACCTGGTGACATTGACTTTAGTTCTTTTTTTACGGTGAAATGCCAAGTTGTTCTGTCACTTTACAAGTTACTTCCGGTATTTAACTTATTAAAACAGTTTCGTCCGGTATTTGTTTGGGTTTTGAGTTTGAGAATTGGGTGTATAATCTCGTGAGTAACTTGATACATGAATTATTGCTGCTGCTTGATATAATTATGTAGGTACTTGTGGGAGAGCTATTTGATTTGGTCGGAAAACAGATTACGACATGGTATGATAACGATTTTTATAACTGTGCGACAGCTTCGTTACATGAAATGGAAGCAGAAATGCCATAAATACTTTCATAGTGAAAAACTTATCTGACCCTGTGGCCGTAACTGGAACTACGTTCTTAGCCTATAAGGATGCCCCACTCCCACTGCTGGGCAAAGGCCTGTCCCTCAGATTTCTCATTAGTAGGATATAACTCAAATTTGTAAAACTTTGTCAGCCTTCATAGCCCAGTTGGTAATGACCCTGCTTACGAAGCTAGAGGCTCCGGGTTCGAGTCCCGGCAAAGGCATGATTTGTGTATTTATTTACCACAAATATTTGTTACTTGGTCATGATTGTATATGTATTTAAGTATATATATATATATATATATATATATCTATTATATATACAGGGTGGTCCAAACCTTGACGTCAAACATTTTTTTTTAGATTCCTCACGTCATGAGCTATCAGAATATACCCCATGTATGTTAGCCGATTTTTTGTAGTTATCGAGTTATGAATTTTTGAAAAAATATTGTTTGCGAAATTCTGGAATGAAGAAATTTATTAATAAAAAAAACTATTGGGTTTTTTAAATATGTTCTTTTTGTAAAAGTATTACTACAAATAAAGCATTTAATGACAAAAAATAGCGCCCTCTCTTTGATACAAGAGAGGGCGCTATTATATGAATATTGTATGCTAAAAAACGCATCAAAATAGCATTAATATACGTAAATGGTCTTTAGAATACGAAAATTCCTTGGGATATGTTTAATTTTTTTTATTTACGTACATTAATGCTATTTTGATGCGTTTTTAACGTAAAATTTTGAATTTGGTATTTTTTATCCTACTTGTATCAAAGAGAGGACGCTAATTATTTTGTCAGTAAATGCTTTATTTGTAGTAATACTTTTACAAAAAAAAAATTGGGGAATTCTGGAATGAAGAAATTTATTGATAAATAAAACTATTGGGTTTTTAATAAAAAACCCAATAGTTTTATTATAAAAATATTGGGTTTTTTATTAAAAACCCAATAGTTTTATTTATCAATAAATTTCTTCATTCCAGAATTTCTCAAAATTTTTTTTTTTCAAACTTCATAACCCGAAAACTACAAAAATCGGCTAATATACATGGGGTATATTCTGATAGCCCATGACGAAGGGAACCTAAAAAAAAATTCTGACTTCAAGGTTTGGACCACCCTGTATAGTATATCTTCGCCTGTTACCCACAACACAAGCCTGAGCTTACCGTGGGACTAGGTCGATTTGTGTAAGATGTCCCTAGTATTTGTTTATAATTTTATTTATTAAAACTTAAAACAAATCGCAAATTAACATTGAATGGCACCATGAATGTTAATTTGCCCACCACCATTAGCAATAACATATTTACGACAATACTAAACTTACGGTTTCCTATACTTGTTTATCACGATAACAGTAAGACGAACCATGAAGATTCGCGTAGCATAATTAAAGGGGTATAATATACCCCAGTAATACCTACTTCGATAGAAGCGGGCGCAAGTTTACATTTTATAATAAAAAATACCCAAACAAAATATACTAATTTAAACGTCGAAATTTTTCAAAATTATTCAATTCGATTTACACTTACAGTTATCGTTGTAGGTACCTGGAGTTTCCAGTAGAATCTTCAAAAGTGCTTGGGTCTCAGGAGAATAATAAAATTACCTATAGATCTGATAATACCACGTTGTCACAGGAAGACTGGTGTGCAATTCGAAGATCGTCTTCTAGCTGTACACCTTTTCGAACTACCCGCATTTGATTCGGCCTAAGGATTAAATCCAACTTTTGAGTGGGCGATTTTTGGATTTATATGCATATTTACTTAGTAAGTTTACGCGATTAAAGACCAGTTTGTAGTTAAAATATG
>JALPQI010005834.1:0-82911 GCA_025490895.1 Thaumatotibia leucotreta | reverse complement strand
ATTCCCAAACATTAACCGATTTGGAACATAGTGATAACAATTATCATTATGTTCCAATGGACCTTACTCCAACGAGATAAGGTCTACATGTTACGGGTCACTTAGAGTGTACCCTTGCTAAGTTTATGTTTAGGGGTTAGCCAAGGCGTCGGTTTCAGAGATTAGCTCCAACGACAAACACACCCTGTATAATTGTGTTTGTGGTATTTGTTACGTGATTACCTGATTACATGACTTGTGTAACTTAACTTAATGAGCATATTGGATACAATACTGTAAATGTGCGTATCTAGATTATAATAGTACATTACATCGGAGGCCGGGAAAATGAGGATTTCCGGCCAAGTTGGTATATACCGCATAGGTAACGAGGCCGGGAATCCGTTTTCACGCCGATGCATGTACAAAGAAATACAAAAAAAGAATGTCAATGTTACCGAAATTAAAAAAGTAGTTACTTTGCAGGCCTAGGCCTGAAAAGTGTTATGAAATTCCATTTCCATCCCTGTGATTTACTGCGCCCTAAAAGCGATACTTCCGAGTCTATTTTAAGGAACGTAAAGACAATATTTCATTGCATGTTTGAGAAAATTTTCACAGCTTATTGTAGTAAAATGATAATTTTCATACATCGCGGTCAATGAATGCGGGTCGTGTGGATTTTTTCGTAGAGAGTACTAGAAACATGCGGATTTTTTTTTATATATTCAGTACAAGTGGAATCGTTTTAAACGTATTGTAAAGATAAAGATAAAGATATATTTATTTGCAAAAAATGTAGTAATTAGCATAGGTGGACAGTAATTTGAGTGCGTACATTTCACTTGATGAAGCATGCAAATATTTCTTATTGACTATATATTAGAGCTAATTGTTATTAATACTCGTGTGTTCAAGCATCTTAAAACTATAGATACAATAACATTATTATAATTCACAAGGGATTTTATTTCTAACATTAATATAAAATTATTTATTCATTTACGGATGTCAAATATTCATTAATGGTATAATAACATTTATTCAAGCAAAAATTATATAATTTGTTTTTAAATTCAGGCATGTCAGAGTTCTTAATTTCTACGGGTAAATGATTAAATATTTTTATTGACATACATAAAACATTATTTGCAAAGAAAGCAGACTTCGAGTGAAATGGGTAACATAAATTGGCACCATTTCGAGATTGATATATTGTGGTAGATGACTTATTTCTAAATGATTTAATATTATTTTTCACGTAAAGACCTATCTCATGTATATACAATGACGGTAGCGTCATTACTTTCAGCTCCCGGAATAAAGGTCTACAGGATTCTGTTTGATGTACACCACATATAGCTCGTATACATTTTTTTGTAGCAGAAATACTCTTTGCATATTACTACAGTTACCCCAAAGTATTAGACCATAACGCAAATTGGACATTACATGTCCATTAAATGCTAATAAAGCAGTTTTTTGTGAAGACATTTGGGAGAGCCTTCGCAGGGCAAATATAAATCTGTTTAATTTATCTATGAGCATTTCAGTATGGTCTTTCCAATTTGTGTGACGATCCAATATTATACCCCAAAAAACGAATTGATGGCAAATTGTATTGGAATATCTCTAAAAATTTCAACTACTCGTAATCTAAGAAATACGTAACTTTACGTTCACAAAACTCACACACCCACCCGGATCAAAAGTACAGTCAAAGTCAAAAAAAGGTATACGTATAATTCTCAAAAATATATCCCAGTGCACTTTCATTCCGTGCAAAAAGAACATCGTATCATATTTTTAAGATGATTATTTCGATACATATTTTTGCACTTGACTGTACATGAGCCCTGAAAACAATACACACCTTTTTTGGGCAGTCATGTAAAAAATACACTTTTTAAGCATTGCTTCATACATTGCTTCAGTAAATTTATCATTAACAGTTATACTGTCTTCAATCAAACAAGCAAATACATGCAACCACATTGTTAAATTCATTGAATATCAATTAATGTATTGGTTACGGGACAAGTAAATTTTACAGACTGTTGTAAAATTTTATATACGAATAAATAAAAAGTGGAAGTCACAGGTCATACAAAATTGTTTTGTCAACAACCACAAAAACTAGCTCCATCATACTGTCCTGCTAAGCGAAATCTCAAAAATAGAGGCATTTGGAAATGGAATCGTCAGCTATAGAATTTAAGGTGCATGTTTGCATTAAATTTTATTTTAATCATGAATATTCGTGAATTATGATTTTCATTATAAATTAGTACGGTTACAGGAAGCAGTTTTCTAAAAAAAACAGCAAAGAGCATGTCGGGCCATGGCCCTGAGCATGCTCAGTGGAGGGTTCTGTAGTTGTTCAAAAACGGCTGGAATGATTGTGTTCGAAATAGTTTAAATTTAAACTTTTTAAAGTATTCTCTAAGCCAATTAGTATTCTCATCTCGTATTCAAAAAGTAATTTCTAATTCAATATTCATGATTTTTTCGTTATCTTTTGGACGGATCAAAAGTTAGAGGAGGACGAAAACGTTCTTAAAATACACTTTTTTTAAATGACCTATACAAAGCCTTATACCACACACTATAGGATTACAGCAAAATAAAAAAAAACAGCCACATTTCCCACTTTACGAGTATCGAAGGTAATAAAAAAAATGTTAGCTATATTTTATTCTATCACTTATTTACATAATTAATATATACCTACATATTAATATCCTAACATAAAATTTCACCTGTACCAAAATGCAGATTATTAGTACTATCGGCAAGTTCCGTTTGTTGTTAAAATAGTGATCGTGAAAGCGTAAATCAACACAAGTATGCTAGTGTTTTATTCGACAGTCTTATTATACTTAGTTATCTCTGGACTACAGTTTATAATTAAATACGTGCGGTCAATGTACTTGACTGAATTGATCACGTCTCATTTATTATAATGAACATAGTCGATATACGTCCGAAAATACAGTAGAAATAAATAGATTAAAATTATTTGGTTATATTATTAATTTTTTATAATAGTAGTAGAGGATTACACATGAAATAAAATAAATAAATATTTATTAATTGGTTAGTTTTGATCGTTGTTAATAAAAACACTTTTTATCTATGACCACTTGAAAGAGAGACAAGAGAAGAGAAAAAACAGCTGACAGACCACAGTCTCCGTTTGACAAGCTAATTGAACAAAATGTACCGTAAAATCACCAAAATATGGTCCAATACTGCAACTATGGTCCACAATTTCAATTCTCAAATAGCATCAGCCCTAATCTTCTTTTTGGCTTTGTCCGAGATTTTTTTTAGTATTAATAAGGAGTTACACCTAATGAAAGACATTCTATTAAGTTTTGGACCATTTTTAGGAGCATTTGGACTATAGTTTAGGTGGACGGTACGACGGTCCTTGCTACAATGCAATACCCAACCCATTGCCCCAAATATCCTAAATTTCCACTCTAAACGTGACATCAAACGCGTCATACGTCGTTTTGCGTCACTGCGTCATTAGCGGGCGTCACGCGTCGCCGCGTCATTTTGACGCGTCACCGAGCTGCTTTGACGCGTAGCTAAAGGTACTCGTAGGTATGGCTTGTATCTATCAAAGAACAGGTACAGCCAAGGGCGTAAATATGTATACAATTTTAGACCTTGCGCTGCCGGCATAAGTAAAAAGTTTATATATTATTTGCACCCTTGTCTCTTCCTCTTCTTCTACTTAAGATCCTGGCTCTTGTCGGTGAAGTAAACGCCATTCTGTTCGTTGTTCCGCTAATGTTTTGAGCTTCTGGTACGACACTACACTAATTCTCTCCTTTACCTGGTCCAAAAATACTCTCCCTGGTCTCCCTCGGCCCTTCATCCCTTTCACTTTTCCTTCAATTAGAGTTTTATCCTTGTAAAATTTAAAATATTAGATGTCATAAAAATGGGATTTAACCAACGTTACCTTGATTAACGTGGAAATCACGAATTTAGAAAAATGGGTTAACCCGCACAGATAAATCCCCACTTAAGGTTGTAGGTATCCGATATTTTTGCAGCCTTCGTAGTTTTAACGATGACTGCTCAGTTAAGTGGACATTTCTCTACACGGCTTACACATTTTTTTTATTTGGGAAATTCCACGTTATTGCCAATCACAATCATAAACTCTATCAATTAGAAAAGAAACAAGATGTAAGTACTCATTTCGTTTGTCAATTTGGTTACACGGTTTTAAGCCAAATAAATGGTCAGTGACGCTTTAATCCTGTAGACTATTGGATATTTAGCCAAAAGCGTGTCGTAGTTTTCCCTCTCTGTCACGCTTTCATATTAGTGCAACAAAGACAGGTGCTTTTCGTGACGATTAAGCGTTAGCGATTGGCAACTTTACTTGTCTGTTTAGACAGACACTCTGAGGGTCTACCGCGAACCACGATTGACGTGCTACCTCTCTCTTGCACTTCTGAATAAGTACCTATCCTTGAAAGGGAGGGAGGTAGGCAACACGTCGAAGGCTATGGTCATCTGTACCATAATAAAACCAGCCTCTCACTATTATAAAATTACACAAAAGCAACCTTTATTGTCAATTCAATTAACTTGCATTGTCCTCGAGTTTTCTCTGGAATGCCTCTATGACGACGTATCGAGAATGCCAATAAGCTGATATTCTCTGGGTCCCATTTACCCTGGGATAGGATATATTGAAGGAGTTTTTGCCCTGGGGATATATATAGAAAGTGAACTTATTTATATTGGCGTTGTCCAGTTTAGAAGTGTATATAAGCTGAAAATTATCGTCTGTCAAACCAAGTATGGACGTAATAGTAGAAACAAAGATCTGATTTTCGAGTTTAATATTAGGATAAGAAAGAGGCGGTATGATTTTCTCAATGTATGTATATAAATGTATGTCTTAAGTATGTAAAACTATAGCCACTTGAGTCACCTACGTTTTTAAGTCAACGATTGCTCGAGTAAGTGACCCGCGTAAAAAGTTATTTTCAACAAACTTCAAAAAAGTAGGAGCCTGTTCCAGTTCTGACAACATGGCATCTATGAGAAAACTAGTATTTAGGTAAGTAAATATATATGTCTAAACCAATCCCTGTACTTAGTATGTGTATGTAAACTTATACAAACAAAAACCTATCGCCTAATGGCTTACAGTTGAAAACAATCCTTTTAAATTATTGGGTCAGGCGCTACTGTATCCGGGTCATTCTGACCCTGTTTCCGTCGCTTACAGAGGTTTGAACTTGGGGAAACCAGTGTATCTGTGACCTGGGAACTCTGTGAACTGGGCTAGTATCATCATATCAGACTATGATAGTCCACTGCTGGACGTAGGCCTCTCCTATACAACTAAAACTAAACTGCTGTTTCGTTGATTAAAAATTATGCAATTTACTAATCACTACGGACGGACTGCACAAATACGGACTCGGGTATTTTGGTATAGACAAATATGGCAGTTAACAACAGAAAACGTGTACTTTCAGGTTAGACAGTTGTTTACTAGATAAGACAAGTAAGGACGAATGGACTTTAGAGTAACTGACAAAAACTGACAGGTCGAACGTCAACTGAATCGCGTTTAGAAGGTCATAGTAGCCCCCCTGAACTTCACTAATCAACAGCCTTACCACTAACTCCGGAATACGCAAATTTTGAGGATCTATCTCTGTCACTCTAATGACGCCTAGGTTGAAGTGACAGAGACAAATCCCCTAAATTTACGAATTTAGAATTTAACAGTATTAGGTCAGATTACTTCTGATCAGATGCATAAAAGCATTGTAAAATTTCCTCAAATATATCCTAGTTAGCATTCTTCATATATTCATAATAAATGCATAACAATTATGCACAAAAAATAAAACAATAGGGATGACGACTGTAGTTACAATAAATTGTTTAACATTAAGACACGAAGAAATTATTACTAAGATGTTTGTCAGCCTCCGTAGCCTAGTTGGTAGTAACCTTGCCTACGAAGCTGGAGGTTCCGGGTTCAAATCCCAGTGAGGGCATTATTTGTATATTTATTTATCACAAATATTTGTTCTTTGGTCGTGGCCGTCTATGTATTTAAGTATTTTATTTGTATATATTTATTATACGCCCTGCGTTCGTTTCGATTTGCGATAAATTGGACAGGTTACTGGGGCCATTAATAGAAGTTGTCAGGTATATCAGCATTTGGAAAATTCGATAATTTTTTTTTTTTTTTGTTTTCATACATAATAAATGACATGGTAAGTGTGAGAGAAACTTAAGAATAAAATAAAAGTTAATCTCTGGTGACTGACGGCACATGTCAAAATAAGTGACATTAGAATGTAATAAAGGTTGCAATACACATGTTCGGTGATTAAACTTATTTTTTTTATAATTTAATAACGGTAAGAGTTAAAACACTAGTTTCTTAGAGAAATTAATTATATTTGACCTAAATAACCTTCCCTTAAAGTTATAGCATATGAAGAAAAACACGCTGTATATATCGTCGCTTGGTACCCACATCACAAGCCTTAATTGAGCTTACCGTGGGACTAGGTCGATTTGTGTAAAGATGTCCCAAGATATTTATTTATTGATTTTATATTGCAGTAATTTTTGTACAGAACTTCAATTTAATAAATTGAAAAGAACTTAAAAGAGTAGGTCATTTGGCAGTACTCAAACGTGACGTTACATTTGAGTATTACATGTAAAATTCCATAGTGGTGATCGTTTTGACAGTTCGAAAAAAGATGCTGATTTGACTTGCCAGTCATCATGCCTATTGTCCCGAAGTTACCTGACATTTCCTCGGTTGACAATGATACTGTTATCATTGTGCGGCTACTGGTTCAGTTCGTTTTTAATCAAGTAAGCGTTTGCAATAGCTTTGAACTGTTACATTTGAAGCACTCTACGAACATCTAGACTGCACTCTTGTTTACAACCCACATAAGGAAACTAGTCACTTTGTCGTAGCGATGTAAAATGCTACAATGTTGCATTATAGGATTTACATATGTGTAGATTAGATCGACATGATTCGAACGATAAGTCACGTGACCATGTCCATACATTATTATCGTCACGTGACTTGTTGGCGTTGTTGTTTTCTGGCCATTTTTTCCGCAACTCGAGGTCAAACGTGCCTATTTTGCGAAGTCCGAACGCTGGCCCAGTACTTGTTGGGGGGTGCACATACACCCTTAAATTTCTTCGCAGGTGTATGGTTTCCTCACGATGTTTTCCTTCACCGTAAAGCACTTGTGAATATCACAAGTGCTTTATGGTCACATAACTTATCGCTTATCGTATACGATTGCAGAATGGTATTTTGACTAGGCCTGCAGGTGGCTTATGATGGTTTTATCTATTTATCGTGCTACACGTCACATTCACACTTCCATACTTGTTAGAACGTGACGGTAACGGCGATAAACTACTCGTATTAGACGCGGTACCATCATATTTATTTGTAAGTTACTTATAAAAGAGGTCAAATGCTATGGAATAATAAATATTTTAAGTCAGTAATGGAGCATTCCACGAAAAAGTCCACCGATGTCCCGTACAAACACGGTTTTTCTCAAAATTGTGGGTTTATCGAAGTTCTCTTTCGTGACTAGAGGAGTCAAAAATTGCTCAAAAATATATATAATAACTAATAACTCGAAAGAAAACTCAAATTATCGAAATATACACGCGTTTGTACGGGACAGCCCATGGAATGCTCCAATGGGCTATTCCGTAACATCGATAAGTCGATAAAATAGTTTAGTCAATCCCTTTGACAGTTAGATTTTCGCTATGACAATTCCGCTGCTAGCTTATTATGGTGCTATTTTTACCGTTCATCGTGCTACGTCTCACTTTTGCACTTGCGTACTAGTCAGATCATGATGGCAACGACGATAAACGATTTTTCATCATACCTGGATGCTTAGCCAAGTTGCCAATCGCTAGCGCTTGCTAGCGCATCGTAGTTTTCCCTCTCTGTCACTCCTTCATAATAGTGGGATAAAGAGGGAAAACTACGATGCGCTAGCAAGCGCTAGCGCTTAGTAGCGTATCGTAGTTTTCCCTCTCTGTCACTCTTTCATATTAGAGCGACAAAGACAGTTAGCTGCGATTGACGATTAAGCGCTAGCGATTAGCAACTTGGCTAAGCATCCTTTTCTGTAAGTGCGCCAATGCGCTGCGGCGATGCGCGCCGTAGATGCGCCATTGGAGCATTCCATGGGCTGTCCCGTACAAATGCGTGTATATTTCGATAATTTGAGTTTTCTTCCGAGTTATTAGTTATTACATACATTTTTGAGTCATTTTTGACTCCTCTGGTCATGAAAGAGGACTTCGATAAACTCACAATTTTTAGAAAAACCGTGTTCGTACGGGACATCGGTGGACTTTTTCGTGGAATGCACCCATTACGCCTTAGGGCAATCAAGGATTTTCATACAACATTACGTCGCACTAGCGCGGCGCCCGCCGCCGCGCGCAGGCGGGAGGCGGCGGCGGCGCGCGTCGCGCCGGGACTTCTATTATAAAAATGATAGACGAGAAATCATTCGAGAAATGATTTAGACAATTTTAGAGTAGTTTTGTGAAAATATATTGTTTTATTTAATTTTTTTGCCTCACAGGTGTGATGAAAAACGTTGTGTGTTCCACGAGCGGTACAAGAATTAGTTATGAACTCGTGTGAAGTAAGGCCTGCGCCTTCGGCTTGGGCTTTAGTTTCATACTCGTTCCCAATTTCTTATTTACCGCCCTTAATACACAATGTACTAAAACACGGTACCATCATAAGCCTACAGATCTATAACATAGCTAAAAAGCAGATATCATAAAAACACACTTAGCGATGATGCTCGTGCGTCCATTCATCATTTCCCTGCAGTGATAAATTACTCTCATCATGAAGATATGGATAAATAATGAATTGGCTATATAATACCTATTATTGATCTGACGAGTAGGTACCAGATACTTCCTACAATCACGGAATATTCTCAAGAGCAGAACTTTCGGTGTCATTTTTCTTAGAAAATACTGCAAGCGTTTGAAAGAGATTTTTCAATAGAGATGGTGCTTTTTTTACGCATGAGTGTCCCACATAAAAATAAGTCACTGAAACTTGCAAATTATTTTATTTAAGTTTAATTCAACTCGCCTCTTATTTTTCCACAATTTTTTTTCGTCTCTATTATTCCACTGTTTTTACATCTTACCTTTCTCCTCATTTGTCTTATATGCCATCGACAATTAAAAAAAATCAAATTTAACCAAGTAGTTTGTGTACAATATTGATCGCAACTCGTAACTCGTGTCGCTTTAAAATACTTTCCGGTCGGGTTTTCTTTATCTCCACTTATTTCAAACTTAAGTTTTTTCGCGCTTTTATTGTAAAGAACTATTTACTTTCCCCTAATCAATAACTATTCACTAAAGCACAAAGCATCTCCCATCCCTAGCTATGTTATTCCAACCTCCACACTCTCATTATAAGCTCCGTATTTGAATTGGAAATGGCTTGATTATCATATTAGGTGGTGACCTGGCAGTGGAATTAACATGGATTCCTGAGCAGGTAGTCTCTTAGGAAAATAATCCAAAGGCCGCTGCTTAATGGTATACGCGGGGTAAGAAATTCCGCTAATCTAGTGTACAGATTTTGAACAGCAGTGTAATGGTGCATTCAGACCAAAAGAACATTCGCTGTTCTAGCCCCCACTCTACAAAATCAACAAATCACGTTTTATGTAACGATCGAATTTCGTACTAGAGTAGGGGGTTAGAACAGTGAATGCTCTTTTGGTCTAAATGCACCTTAACATTGTCGTTGAGATTAGGGCTCTCGGTCGTGCCTAGGTTTCGCGTACCCGTTTCCGTGTACCCGTTTCTTTGCTACCGGGGAACGGGTTTTTACCAGTATGGAACGTGTAATTAGGAACCGTGTAATTAAGACACGGGTATATGGGTACCCATACCCGTGTACCCGTGTCTAGTGTCAAATTACTATGGAGTTTTGACATTACTATCCGAGACATAGCGTATTCTACGAATAAAAGTTTGGTCAAATCGACTCTAAGTCAATTTGCGTAAGATTTTCCCAAGTTCACAGTGAGAGAGTATATTCGGAAATTGATGGCACGTGAACTGTTTATGCCTGCCTTGCTGGCAAACGCCTTCCCTTTCTGCAAAATACCATGTCGAACTGTATCTAGTGGGTGCACTGCGGTGCCCGAAACACTTTGAGCACCCAATCGTGAAGCGTAAAATTGTCTCCTTTGATCAAGTTATGTGACGTCACGGGTCCAATATGCAATTACATGTAAGTGTCATCGAGGAAAGGCATACAGTATGGCCCATTTAGATGGGCCATTTGTAGAAAATTTGAAACAGAGAGATACACGATGATCTATTAAGGGCCATTTTGTCGGTGATTTTAGTAACAAGAAAATCTGTACAGTTTTTATAGAGAATCAAACTTCTTTATTAAATATTTTGATTTGTGTTTTTTATGCATTCATACTACTAGGTACACATATAATAAATAATAGTTATTTATTATACAAGGGGGCAAAGTTGTTGTTTAACTGTCGTGCCAATATTGAGACCTGAGCTAGCGAAAGATTCCAAAATTGAGCCACGAGCGTAGCGAGTGGTTCAAAAACTGGAATCTTGAGCATTGCGAAGGTCTCAAGGCACGAGAGTTGAACAAACTTTGCCGCCAAGTGTAATACAACTTTTTTCCCCTCACTATCGCGAGGAAATATGATTACAAATCTCATCCAAATGTAAATTAACTTAAAGAAACCATTTAAAACTCAACGTCGAAACGTATCGTAGAATAGAGTTACTTCTGGATTTTAAATATAGCCAATGGCTTACAAAGTCACCCATGAGATCGACCAATTTAACATGTGAGCTCCGATTGCGCATGTTTACTACGGTCATACAGATCCACTTATACTAGGCAGTAGGGGGCTATAGGAATTAGAGCAATGTCAAATTACTTTATTCACAAGTGTGTAAAACGCGTTTTTACCCGCTCGTATTAAACGATAAACGAGCGCTTTACGAGCTAGTGAGGGGAAAATATCTTGTCACATCTTACACAAATCGACTTAGTCCCACGATAAGCGCAATTAGGGCTTGTGATGTGGGTACCATACGACGAAACATTTAATGGATAGATACAGATATAGACATATACTTAAAGACATACCACAGACAGATAGATATCCACGACTAAGGAACAAATATTTGTGATAAATAAATACACAAAATACCCTCGCCGAGATTAGAACCCAGAACCTTCAGCTTCGTAGGCAGGGTCTGTATCAACTAGGCTATGGAAGCTGTCTAAGTTTGTATAGTTATTTAAATTGATCACATGTTTCCTAAGATCATGTCTTGTAAATAGACTTTCTCACACTTAACGATTTAAATTGCCCACCCTGTATAGTACCTTTATGAGGTCCCTTTTGAGAACGACACATATAAATGTCTTGATTGATCTAAAGTGGATCGAACCTCGGCCCCTTTGTAGTGCATTTGAGCATTTCACTGGCTTGCGGGTACAGTTTGAGAAGCCATTCAGTAGGGTTTGACAAGACGGTTCAAGACCAGGGGATGACCAAACGTGTCAAAATTTCGTTTCAATTTCTATGAAGTGAGCTCAATATTAGTGAAAAGCTTCCCGCGTCTCTAATTTGGGATTTACCCTCTTAAGGTGCATTCAGACCAAACGAACATTCGCTATTCTATCCCCCCACGAAAATTCGATCGTTACACAAAACGTGATCGGTTGATTTCGTAGAGCGGGGGATAGAATAGCGAATACTCTTTTGGTCTGAATGCACCTTTAATCATAAACGTCGCCCAACTTCGCTAAGTATTGTTTGTCTCTTTCAGTCTTATTAATGCCTATGCCTGTATGAGCGAAAAAGACAAACAGTACTCAGCGGATCTTAATCGCGTAAACTTACGTTTAATTATATCCTGACGTTTCGGGCATGACGTTACACCCGTGGATTAAGACCCGTTTGTCTTTAAAATATGAGTGATAATCGTGAAAGTTTAAATCAATATATAGTACTCAGCGGCTTGCTAAGTTAGGAGACTTTTATAAATAGGGGAGTTAAACTAATACCGTGCCACAGTAGAACAAGAAAAAAATCTAAACAAATAAAGCTGACTTTCAGTCAATTTGTTATTTTGTCTTTGACACATAATGTTAAAAACGTTTGTCGATTTATTTATACGTTAATTTTAATAAAATTCAACAATTTAAACACGATTGTGCTCAATAAGACCAAGATTGTGTTCTGAATGTTCGTGATTGTAATTAAATAATGCAAGTATGTAATTTGCTTTGTATACAACAACGGAACTCACTCGGTTTGTTTGCACACAAACACGCTTAGTTGAAGGTGTATTAGGATTATTTCTTTTTAACTAATATTTTCTTCGGTTACCGCGAGGATTACTCATCCGCAGACCACGAACCCTGTAAAGTGTTCGAAACGTCGGAATGATGTTAAAATTAGTTAATATACGCGAGTTTATCCGTTTTCATAGTTTTATTTCTTTTTGACTAGTTTTAATAATATTTATTTACTGTATACCACCTGTTGCTATAGAGCGAGGCATCCTGACACAAGTATCTTATACTTAACAGGATGCCCCAACCTTGTAACTTTACCAAATTGTCACAGTGAAATAAATATATTTTCATTTTCATAATATAAGTCATACTGAACAATTTTTAGTACCTACAGGACCAAACCGAAATCGCAAAAAAAAAACATTTTATACAAAGTGTTACACGAGCCACTGAAAACTTTGAACGGGGTGATTTGGTAGGTAATACTGAACAACTTTTACTATGGAGCTAACCCTTATATCTCAAAAAAAATGTTGGCTCTTTCATACAAAATGACCGATTGGTCAAAATGTATGAACAAGACAATTTTTTTTTTTAGATTTCGTGATTGGCCCATAGTAAAAGTTGTTCAGTATAGCCTACTAAATCACCCCGTTCAAGGTTTTCAGTGGCTCGTGTAACACCCTGTATATTGTGGTTGTTGTATCTAGACTTTTACCTATTTATTTTTTAATTTTTGTGAATAATGTGTGCACACAGGCACACAGTGAAAAAAAAACATACAATGCCTGATGGCAAAACATAGTGATTCTCAACAAGATATATTATTAAGATCAAATTTATGTACCTATGTTTTACGAATAAATGATTATGATGCGTTATATTGATTACATAATCACGACATTATGAAAAATTTATTTTTTCCGTGATTTCGGCTTTGGTTCCATGCTAAATGTTGTTCAATATGAATAATATATCTACACACAGTAAAATAATATACAAACGGTATGTGTGAGGTTATGAGTGACCTAGGAAACGCGTTGTAGGTACCTACCTATATACACTATATACAGCTATATCTAACATGTCAAGTACCTATACAAAGTTTGGAGCACCAAGGTAGCTTTACCATACTTCCATATTTACGTTCCACGACATAATCTCCGTTCTGTGTTCATAAAATTTAAATTCCATATAAAATAAGAGCGTGCGCACACGAACAACAACCTAACAAGTATTAGGGCGTTTCACACGTGCGAGTTATTGGGATGTTCATAGCTTTTAAACTTGTAAGCTTTGTCGTATTCTCATTGGCTGTAATGAGTATTAACTAAACCAGTTTAAGGTGACCTTCAAGGCTTCATTGACTAGATGTGGCCAGAGATCATTGATTACTGGTTAGTTGCCTTAAATTGTTTTAGCAGAGGGATTGTAGCCGTTCAAAGTTCTCATGTGACATGTTTGAAGTCCCAATAAGAGGTTTATTCGTGTGAAACATGTGTTTTTTTATAATTTAATGTGTTTTTAACAGATTTCAAAAAAAGGGAATCGAAGTTACACCCGTTAACAATATTACATTTCGATGAAAGTTTTTACACGTGTATCGAACGACTTTTTTCATAACATGTGCCTTAAAAAGAGTAATTTACCCACGCGAAATGTTCGAAAAGTTTACTTTTCCGCACTAGTTAGGAAAAAAATAAAACATGCTTATGTATCACGATAGTATACAATATAATGTATAATTATGTACAGGTATTATTTTATTCAATGTTAGAATTTCATGTCTAAGTAAATGTTTTAGCTCAAGCTGTAAATTTACATTGTCTCTGAATAAAAAAATAAAGAAATGCGTATTCTAAAGTTTCAGCAAGAACATCCAAAATAGAAGGAACTATCTCCTACGTTCCAATTTGACCGCGATTTGAGTGAAAAAGATAGCTGTTTCGAATTAATCTGTTAACGCAGTAGCACCCATGTCGGTTCACATTATGTGAGGTCAGGGTAGTCATGACGCAGGCCTTATGAATTACATATACCTTAGAGCTAGTGGCAGGGCGACGAGAAGCCAAAAGCTATTTGCTTTGCCGGTAGTCCCTAATAATAATGTCACCCGTAACGCTCCTATCTTCAGAATGTGTAGTCTATACACTGACTTAGGTAGCGAGCCAGATATATTGAGCATGTCTTTGTCAACATTTATCAGCCGTATTGT
Source organism: Thaumatotibia leucotreta (assembly GCA_025490895.1). Taxonomy (NCBI): domain Eukaryota; kingdom Metazoa; phylum Arthropoda; class Insecta; order Lepidoptera; family Tortricidae; genus Thaumatotibia; species Thaumatotibia leucotreta. The sequence continues at coordinate 68,308 of JALPQI010005834.1, read as the reverse complement.
TGGAACTGAGGCTCTTCAACAATAAGCATAAATTAAATGTTTTTTTTTATGCATGATTATTACGTATGTTGTGTACAATTGTTATTGTGATGTAGGCAGTATTTTATTTCATATACTTTTTTTCTCTTGAATGTATTCTGTTTGTATCATGTTATTGTACCTTCTTAAATAAAATAAAATAAAATAAAATAAATAAAATTATTATTATTATTTTTGTGACTAAGGTAGACAACTGAGCTCTCAGCCCACCTGATGGAAAGCGGGAACTAAGGCCCATGGACATAGTGACCAAAAAAAAATCGCCTGTGCGCTGCCTCTATGCCAATTACACCGGATATCTTAACCCCAAACCGGTACACAGTATTAACTGTTACATAAATATAAAAACCTCATAACCATACCTAGATATTTTTCTAACAGGAACGAGAGATTGAGAAAATGAAACATTGACATAACTGTTATCGATGAGTAAACCATATTCTCATAAAAATGCTAACTTCGGAAATTCTGGCCAAGAAATAACGGACCCACCTAGGCTTTATTTTTTAAAATCTAATACTATGATTACTATGAATGTTTGAAGTATTCATACCTATATTAATTATAGCCTATGGCGTTAGAGTATTTTTTATTAGTATTTGTTCTTTAAATGAGCTTTAATGAGAAGAGAAATAAATTAAGTAGCGTTTTTAATTTATCTCTAAGTTACGGCGCATTATTTATTTTAGGGTCATTGTCAGTCCGAAAAACAAAAGTTGTCCACTCGGTGGTCAAAAGTTAACAGCTTTTATAAATCAATGCTACGATTTGATTAGATAGGGCTATAGACCGGGGAACCTAGTTGTACCGTAAATTGTTTTATCCCAAAATGAGTACAGGAATTCCTTAACTTTAGGTATGTCCACCGAAAAGACGATAACCTAAATCTGACAATGACCCTTTAAAAATGTATTCATCGACAACTACCAAACTTATCGATAACAATTATGGCGATGCTTAATTTTGTCAATCTCTCGTTCCTGCTAGAAAAATGTCGAGGAATACTCATAACTATTGAAACAGGACACAAATACAAATCCGCTATGCCGTCCATGCAGCGTTAGACAATGGCCGTCAAGTTTACAGATCCATATACAACCAAATAACATCCCTAACTAGTAATTAATACGGACCGTTTTACTGCGGCGAATACGCATAATGTATTCATGAACACGCCAGAGGGCGCTAAAAGCACTATAAATGAGCTAAAGCTATTTGATTCGAGTTAAAAGCTTAAGCGATTAGCGATTTAAATTATTAAATTCCATGTTGATGTCAAATCAGCATCTTTTTTCGAACTGTCAAAATGATGACCACTATGAAATTTTATATGAAATACACAAAAGTGACGTCACGTTTGAGTACTGCCAAATGACCTACTCTTTTAAGTTCTGTATAAAAATTATTGCAATCTACACATTAGTAATATGTAATTTCTTCGTGTATTATGTCGTGCATAATGTTAAATAATTTATTTTAACTACATGCATAATCCCTATTAAATATAATATAATAATATTTGCACTCATGTGGAAACACAGTATGAAAGCTGCAAAATTGTTTTATTGGAATAACTAGTGATATGTAATCGTTCTCTATAATCCAAACAAACAATCGGTAATATACATAAGAAAAGATACAGAGTTTACTGACCCCATCATATATTATATACTTACCCCCTTATTCATAAACGTTTGTTAACTTAATAAGCCGCTAATAATTGTTTGTCCCTTTTGCTCTTATGAACACATTGTTGAGACCGAAAGGGACAAACAATTATTAGCGGCTAATTAAGTTAACAAACGTTTATGAATAAGGAGGTTAGGCTGGTTCCTGAGTCACGCGGACTGCGATTGAATCAATGGCGCGTTTCAGACTGGCAGCATTAATTTGATATATAATTATTTGCTCCCGGTCCGCGTAGCACCGTCCTTTTTGCACGTTTTTAGTACAGATGGCCCTCCGAAGGCTTGAACTTGACGTAAAATGAGCCACTTCTCGCGCTAGTGCCTAAAAAGGCACGATCTGTACTAAAAATATTTAACTAAGCAATTTGAGTTGTTCAACGAAAATATGTATATACCATAATTAACTAGTTTTAGCAGCGGTATAATTGAACTACAATCAGTAGGATTAATCCGATTTGCTTCAATTTGACGAAACATAAGGGACAGGACAACAAAAAAAAAAAAACATTTTTCTTACTTGGACCACAGAAAAGCGCTGGTTGCTTGTCGAATATGATTACTAAACCCCATTGTTTTCAGAACAGCGTTAGGTTGGGCCCCATTCTGCCATAATAACCTCTGCATCTGCGGTAGGACTGATTCATTGTGAGAGGACGCCATTCAACTCCGTATTAATTCAGCTGAGGTGCAGTTGTGACGCGTAATGATGTCATGGTAAATAAAAAGTCCTGACGCCTATGCAATATCACGTCATCAGCCTATCTAAGTCCACTGCTGGACGTAGGCCTCTCCTGTTAACTACGCGTATAGACGCATTAGGAGGCGGATTGGCGATCGCAGTAATGTGTCTACTTTGATGACGCTGCTGCCTATCATCAATTTTCTATCAAATAATAGTTAGTGACACTTCAATACCTTAGACAACTTTTACGACAACCGAGAGAGCGATGAAAAAATATATTCTTACTGCCGTACGCAACAACGGCACAATATATTGGAGAGTAAATATCATGGTACAATCTTACCCAAGTAAACCTAGTCTCATGGTGAGCGTAAGAGTCGACTAAGGATTGTAGTATGGTTACTGAGTGACCATATACATAATAGCCGCGTGGCGACAGCAGTAAGAGCCTTATCACACTTGCGATTTGCTAGAGAGTTGAAAAGTGAGAAAGAAAAGTGAGTTTGCAGCTAGGTTGTCGCGAACCCGTAATCAGTTCAGAAGTGTTTCCTCGTTGGAATCCATTATGTAACTGACTGTCCAAGACACAGATCACTCTCAGCGTCTTTCTACTGAGTACGAAGCGTATTTGTTACGCACTCGCGACAAAATCGCGACGCAATCGCAGCAACTTGGGTACGGGCTCTCGATGAACTCGCTGCACGCTCTAGCTTTAACTCGCTTGCAAATCGCAAGTGTGATAAGGTCCTAAGAATACATTTGTCGGCACCACAATTCATCCCATGGGTGTTGTAAGAGTCAACTACGGGATTGATGATGGGCAGCATTATCACTGTGGACCCACTAACTGTGATCGCTAATCTGCTTGCCCAGCGTGGCGCTCATGGTTATTACAGACCTCCTTACCGGTGTGAAGTTAGCGGCCAAAAGTTGGCGGCCAAATGTTGGCGCCAATCCGCCGCCAACATTTTGGCCGCTAACTTCACACTTAGATTATCCTACCAAATTAGGAAGTCCAATTAGTGCCGCTATACATAATCATCATCATCAGCATCAAACTATGATAGTCCACTGCTGGACGTAGGCCTCTCCTATTAACTATGCGTATAGACGCATTAGGAGGTAAATGCCCATAATCGCCACGCTGGGCAAGCGGGTTGGCGATCACAGTAATGTGTGACGTGTGAGGACGCTGCTGCCCATTATCAATATTTTGTCAAATAATGGTCAGTGACACTTCAATCCCTTAGTCGACTCTTAGGACCCCCGAAGGAGGAGTTGGGGTGATGACAAATGTATTCTTACTGGCCGTCGCCACACGGCCGCTATACATAAGTAAGGTTAAACTTAAAATATATAAAGCTGCGTATTGAATATTTATAAAGCATTCAAAAGGCTACTTACTCGTAATATTCTAAATCAGCTTTGAGTAGAGATCAACTTAAATGAGTTAACGAGCAGTGACACAGTAAAGGAATTATTTTCAAAACTTATGAAGGGTTGTTTTATTTTCCTTACTTTCCAGACCGATGATTGTGGTCGAACTATAAACATCTTGTTATATATTTTTCAACACTTTTGAAGTTTCCTTTTATTATCAAATATTTCTAGATCGATGACTGGGGTGACACTATATACATATTATTAGACGTTTCAAAAGCTTTCTAGAACAGCTTTTAGTAGAGCTTTACCTCGCCTAGTTTAGGAGCAGCGACTCAGCGGCCAAAATATTTTTAAACAGTTTTGCAGATTTCTTTTATTATCCAATATTTCTAGATCGATGATTGGGGTAACACTATATACATATTGTTAGACGTTTCAAAAGCTTTCTAAAACAGCTTTTAGTAGAGCTCTACCTCGCCTAGTTTAGGAGCAGCGACTCAGCGGCCAAAATATTTTTAAACAGTTTTGCAGATTTCTTTTATTATCCAATATTTCTAGATCGATGATTGGGGTCACACTATATAAATATTGTTAGACGTTTCAAAAGCTTTCTAAAACAGCTTTTAGTAGAGCTCTACCTCGCCTAGTTTAGGAGCAGCGACTCAGCGGCCAAAATATTTTTCAACACTTTTGAAGTTTTCTTTTATTATCCAATATTTCTAGATCGATGATTGGGGTCACACTATAAACATATTGTTAGACGTTTGAGAAACTTTCTAAAACAGCTTTTAGTAGAGCTCTACCTCGCCTAGTTTAGGAGCAGCGACTCAGCGGCCAAAATATTTTTCAACACTTTTGAAGTTTTCTTTTATTATCCAATATTTCTAGATCGATGATTGGGGTCACACTATAAACATATTGTTAGACGTTTGAGAAGCTTTCTAAAACAGCTTTTAGTAGAGCTCTACCTCGCCTAGTTTAGGAGCAGCGACTCAGCGGCCAAAATATTTTTCAACACTTTTGAAGTTTTCTTTTATTATCCAATATTTCTAGATCGATGATTGGGGTTACACTATAAACAAATTGTTAGACGTTTCAAAAGCTTTCTAAAACAGCTTTTAGTAGAGCTCTACCTCGCCTAGTTTAGGAGCAGCGACTCAGCGGCCAAAATATTTTTAAACAGTTTTGCAGATTTCTTTTATTATCCAATATTTCTAGATCGATGATTGGGGTCACACTATATACATATTGTTAGACGTTTCAAAAGCTTTCTAAAACAGCTTTTAGTAGAGCTCTACCTCGCCTAGTTTAGGAGCAGCGACTCAGCGGCCAAAATATTTTTAAACAGTTTTGCAGATTTCTTTTATTATCCAATATTTCTAGATCGATGATTGGGGTCACACTATAAACATATTGTTAGACGTTTCAAAAGCTTTCTAAAACAGCTTTTAGTAGAGCTCTACCTCGCCTAGTTTAGGAGCAGCGACTCAGCGGCCAAAATATTTTTAAACAGTTTTGCAGATTTCTTTTATTATCCAATATTTCTAGATCGATGATTGGGGTCACACTATATACATATTGTTAGACGTTTTAAAAGCTTTCTAAAACAGCTTTTAGTAGAGCTCTACCTCGCCTAGTTTAGGAGCAGCGACTCAGCGGCCAAAATATTTTTCAACACTTTTGAAGTTTTCTTTTATTATCCAATATTTCTAGATCGATGATTGGGGTCACACTATAATAATATTGTTAGACGTTTGAAAAGATTTATAAAACAGCTTTTAGTAGAGCTCTACCTCGCCTAGTTTAGGAGCAGCGACTCAGCGGCCAAAATATTTTTAAACAGTTTTGCAGATTTCTTTTATTATCCAATATTTCTAGATCGATGATTGGGGTCACACTATAAACATATTGTTAGACGTTTGAGAAGCTTTCTAAAACAGCTTTTAGTAGAGCTCTACCTCGCCTAGTTTAGGAGCAGCGACTCAGCGGCCAAAATATTTTTCAACACTTTTGAAGTTTTCTTTTATTATCCAATATTTCTAGATCGATGATTGGGGTCACACTATAATAATATTGTTAGACGTTTGAAAAGATTTATAAAACAGCTTTTAGTAGAGCTCTACCTCGCCTAGTTTAGGAGCAGCGACTCAGCGGCCAAAATATTTTTAAACAGTTTTGCAGATTTCTTTTATTATCCAATATTTCTAGATCGATGATTGGGGTCACACTATATACATATTGTTAGACGTTTCAAAAGCTTTCTAAAACAGCTTTTAGTAGAGCTCTACCTCGCCTAGTTTAGGAGCAGCGACTCAGCGGCCAAAATATTTTTAAACAGTTTTGCAGATTTCTTTTATTATCCAATATTTCTAGATCGATGATTGGGGTCACACTATAAACATATTGTTAGACGTTTGAGAAACTTTCTAAAACAGCTTTTAGTAGAGCTCTACCTCGCCTAGTTTAGGAGCAGCGACTCAGCGGCCAAAATATTTTTAAACAGTTTTGCAGATTTCTTTTATTATCCAATATTTCTAGATCGATGATTGGGGTCACACTATATACATATTGTTAGACGTTTCAAAAGCTTTCTAAAACAGCTTTTAGTAGAGCTCTACCTCGCCTAGTTTAGGAGCAGCGACTCAGCGGCCAAAATATTTTTAAACAGTTTTGCAGATTTCTTTTATTATCCAATATTTCTAGATCGATGATTGGGGTCACACTATATACATATTGTTAGACGTTTCAAAAGCTTTCTAAAACAGCTTTTAGTAGAGCTCTACCTCGCCTAGTTTAAGAGCAGCGACTCAGCGGCCAAAATATTTTTCAACACTTTTGAAGTTTTCTTTTATTATCCAATATTTCTAGATCGATGATTGGGGTCACACTATATACATATTGTTAGACGTTTTAAAAGCTTTCTAAAACAGCTTTTAGTAGAGCTCTACCACGCCTAGTTTAGGAGCAGCGACTCAGCGGCCAAAATATTTATAAACAGTTTTGCAGATTTCTTTTATTATCCAATATTTCTAGATCGATGATTGGGGTAACACTATAAGCACATTGTTAGACGTTTCAAAAGCTTTCTAAAACAGCTTTTAGTAGAGCTCTACCTCGCCTAGTTTAGGAGCAGCGACTCAGCGGCCAAAATATTTTAAAACAGTTTTGCAGATTTCTTTTCTTATCCAATATTTCTAGATCGATGATTGGGGTCACACTATATACATATTGTTAGACGTTTCAAAAGCTTTCTAAAACAGCTTTTAGTAGAGCTCTACCTCGCCTAGTTTAGGAGCAGCGACTCAGCGGCCAAAATATTTTTCAACACTTTTGAAGTTTTCTTTTATTATCCAATATTTCTAGATCGATGATTGAGGTCACACTATAAATATATTGTTAGACGTTTCAAAAGCTTTCTAAAACAGCTTTTAGTAGAGCTCTACCTCACCTAGTTTAGGAGCAGCGACTCAGCGGCCAAAATATTTTTCAACACTTTTGAAGTTTTCTTTTATTATCCAATATTTCTAGATCGATGATTGGGGTCACACTATAAACATATTGTTAGACGTTTCAAAAGCTTTCTAAAACAGCTTTTAGTAGAGCTCTACCTCGCCTAGTTTAGGAGCAGCGACTCAGCGGCCAAAATATTTTTCAACACTTATGAAGTTTTCTTTTATTATCCAATATTTCTAGATCGATGATTGGGGTCATACTATAAACATATTGTTTGACGTTTCAAAAGCTTTCTAAAACAGCTTTTAGTAGAGCTCTACCTCGCCTAGTTTAGGAGCAGCGACTCAGCGGCCAAAATATTTTTCAACACTTTTGAAGTTTTCTTTTATTATCCAATATTTCTAGATCGATGATTGGGGTTACACTATAAACACATTGTTAGACGTTTCAAAAGCTTTCTAAAACAGCTTTTAATAGAGCTCTACCTTGCCTAGTTTAGAAGCAGCGACTCAGCGGCCAAAATATTTTAAAACAGTTTTGCAGATTTCTTTTATTATCCAATATTTCTAGATCGATGATTGGGGTCACACTATATACATATTGTTAGACGTTTCAAAAGCTTTCTAAAACAGCTTTTAGTAGAGCTCTACCTCGCCTAGTTTAGGAGCAGCGATTCAGCGGCCAAAATATTTTTAAACAGTTTTGCAGATTTCTTTTCTTATCCAATATTTCTAGATCGATGATTGGGGTCACACTATAAACACATTGTTAGACGTTTCAAAAGCTTTCTAAAACAGCTATTAGTAGAGCTCTACCTCGCCTAGTTTAGGAGCAGCGACTCAGCGGCCAAAATATTTTTAAACAGTTTTGCAGATTTCTTTTCTTATCCAATATTTCTAGATCGATGATTGGGGTCACACTATATACATATTGTTAGACGTTTCAAAAGCTTTCTAAAACAGCTTTTAGTAGAGCTCTACCTCGCCTAGTTTAGGAGCAGCGACTCAGCGGCCAAAATATTTTTCAACACTTTTGAAGTTTTCTTTTATTATCCAATATTTCTAGATCGATGATTGGGATCACACTATAAACATATTGTTAGACGTTTGAGAAGCTTTCTAAAACAGCTTTTAGTAGAGCTCTACCTCGCCTAGTTTAGGAGCAGCGACTCAGCGGCCAAAATATTTTTCAACACTTTTGAAGTTTTCTTTTATTATCCAATATTTCTAGATCGATGATTGGGGTTACACTATAAACACATTGTTAGACGTTTCAAAAGCTTTCTAAAACAGCTTTTAGTAGAGCTCTACCTCGCCTAGTTTAGGAGCAGCGACTCAGCGGCCAAAATATTTTTAAACAGTTTTGCAGATTTCTTTTATTATCCAATATTTCTAGATCGATGATTGGGGTCACACTATATACATATTGTTAGACGTTTCAGAAGCTTTCTAAAACAGCTTTTAATAGAGCTCTACCTCGCCTAGTTTAGGAGCAGCGACTCAGCGGCCAAAATATTTTTAAACAGTTTTGCAGATTTCTTTTATTATCCAATATTTCTAGATCGATGATTGGGGTCACACTATAAACATATTGTTAGACGTTTCAAAAGCTTTCTAAAACAGCTTTTAGTAGAGCTCTACCTCGCCTAGTTTAGGAGCAGCGACTCAGCGGCCAAAAATATTTTTAAACAGTTTTGCAGATTTCTTTTATTATCCAATATTTCTAGATCGATGATTGGGGTCACACTATATACATATTGTTAGACGTTTCAAAAGCTTTCTAAAACAGCTTTTAGTAGAGCTCTACCTCGCCTAGTTTAGGAGCAGCGACTCAGCGGCCAAAATATTTTTAAACAGTTTTGCAGATTTCTTTTATTATCCAATATTTCTAGATCGATGATTGGGGTCACACTATATACATATTATTAGACGTTTCAAAAGCTTTCTAAAACAGCTTCTAGTAGAGCTCTACCTCGCCTAGTTTAGGAGCAGCGACTCAGCGGCCAAAATATTTTTAAACAGTTTTGCAGATTTCTTTTATTATCCAATATTTCTAGATCGATGATTGGGGTCACACTATAAACATAATGTTAGACGTTTCAATAGCTTTCTAAAACAGCTTTTAGTAGAGCTCTACCTCGCCTAGTTTAGGAGCAGCGACTCAGCGGCCAAAATATTTTTCAACACTTTTGAAGTTTTCTTTTATTATCCAATATTTCTAGATCGATGATTGGGGTTACACTATAAACACATTGTTAGACGTTTCAAAAGCTTTCTAAAACAGCTTTTAGTAGAGCTCTACCTCGCCTAGTTTAGGAGCAGCGACTCAGCGGCCAAAATATTTTTAAACAGTTTTGCAGATTTCTTTTATTATCCAATATTTCTAGATCGATGATTGGGGTCACACTATATACATATTGTTAGACGTTTCAGAAGCTTTCTAAAACAGCTTTTAATAGAGCTCTACCTCGCCTAGTTTAGGAGCAGCGACTCAGCGGCCAAAATATTTTTAAACAGTTTTGCAGATTTCTTTTATTATCCAATATTTCTAGATCGATGATTGGGGTCACACTATAAACATATTGTTAGACGTTTCAAAAGCTTTCTAAAACAGCTTTTAGTAGAGCTTGTGACTGTTCCATGTTCATGTATGAACAGTAAAATCACTTACCTTACCATTTGTAGTTAGATTTGTTATTCATCCATAATTTATAACAATTGCATTCTGACGACACTTTGGTGTGTAATAATACATTTTATGATTATGTATTTTCATAATCCTGAAATAAATATTGTTTGTTCTATCGTCTCAATGGAGATTCGTAAAATGGGACAAGTAATATTTTGTTATGAAATATTAATGTTTGTTGATTACATATGACATTAATGACAAATGGCAACGTCATTTGTTGTTAAGTCGTAACTCACCCTTCACGACATTGTATTGCGATAAATCCGATGCACATTTTTATTTTATTTATTATTATATTTTATTATTTCACAAAATATTAAATAAATTTATTATAATAATTATCAACAATTTATCTTTGTTGTAAATTGTTGTATTCAGTTTAATACGGGCTTTTCATATAAATGTCTGGTTTCACATATTTTTATTTATCAAATTCAAATATTCAAAATTTATTAAAGCATTTTCGACATATTTTGTCATGAAATTTCTGTATATAAGGCTGGGGCTTCCCATAGAAAGGGTTCTTGCGTTTTAAGTTTTACTGTTAAAGGTCTTTTGCTTTCTGGTTTTTGGCGTTTTGAGTTTAACTGTGAAAGGGCCTTTTGGCTTTTGGTTCTTGCGTTTTGTCTGCGAAAGGGTAAAGACCCTGTCTCTTCAGTGAAGGAATCTTTGGAGGGCGAAGCTCTGCCCAAATTGTGTTGAAATTTCAGAATATATTTGTCTTAAATAATTATTTTATTAGCTGGAAATTATGGTAAGCTAATCTGATTCCTTGTAAATACTAGTCATATATATATGTATATATCATTCACAATACACGGGGTTGCGGGTTATTATAACTATCATTCTAAAGTAACGTTAAAATCTACATTCTCTAACAAAGTCTAATAATATAATTCAATTCTGGGCTGTTGTTAGTTAACTTGTTTTGGTTTTCTAGGTTCTCTAATTCTCTAGTGTGGGGGGCGTCAAGCGATGCACTGTCAACTGTTAAAGGTGTTCACTGTAATATAAAAGTAACAATGATTCTGTCAAGTTGAGTCCAGTAGCTACAGACTGATCCAAAGAGTTTTGGGCAGACTGTTTAAGGTCCAATTGCGAGGCGAAGCAGTGCATTGGGTCTTATAGAGCAGAAGGAACGCTCATCTTGGTTGATCATTCAGAGAACGAATGTATCAATTATCATTATTTTTAACAAAAGTGCTTGCTTTTCACTCTTTAACCCTGGAGAATTTGAGTATTAGCTGTAGCTAGGCTTAGTTTGGGGTTATACTGCAATATGATACGCGTATGAATACTTGGTGCTTCTTTTCATCTTTTCCCTTTGTTTGCATTGCAGTTAGGTTCCGAAGCACTGTAAAATTTAGCTAGGAGTAGTGAGGAAGCCCAACTGACAGAGTTAACTCTACACTGGTTGGTTTAGCGTACCTCTTTACCCCACCCAAAATTGCTGGAACTGTTAATTTAGCTAGCAGATGTGTTAGGGTTAAAAGTACTAAATTTGTTAGAAGTTCCAGTCAATTGACAGAGGTCACTTAGATGGTCGGGGATATTCCTCTCTGAGGAATTTTATTTTTATTGTTCCATTCTTCATATCATATATTTTATTATCTGTATTTATTTATCGTTCAACTAACCAATAAACTTCAATTTCAGTGCTTAATACTGTCAAAACTATCTTAATATTCCCTCAAAATCAATAATAACAATGTCACGTTTTCCTTTCAATAATAGTAGTTTCTCTTTATTATTACATGTTTATTCTTTACATTTGGTGCCGTGACCAGGATTTCTGGAATGCAGTTTAACTGCACATTTGGTATCGTGAAATCGAGTGTGAACAAGTTAAATTTTTGGACTCAAAATTAAAAATAACAAATACACATTTCATTTCACTTCTGTGTAACATTTCTCTTCTAGAAGTAGCTTAATTCCTTCTCCTCGCGTCCATTTCTCAACATTCTTGCGGGGTTCCAGCTTTGTAGCCAGTAGAATCAGTTACCTGAAAAAAAATACATGCGAGTTGATAAAAATTTTCAATCGCGGCTTATTAAGCATATTACTACCATCCTCCTTGACATTTGCTACGTTTCGTGTCTTAAATGAATAAAAGTTATAGTAAGATAAGATAAAGGGGGCGTAAAATTATCCAAAAACATGATCTCATCAAATCGGGCAAACAGTGTAATGAAATGGGGGCGAGTATCTATTATTGCAATGTTCAATGGCTTAGCAACGCGCGTGTGACATCATTATTTTATTCCTTTCCACCAATGACAATCTATACAAATTTCGCGAATATTCACCTATGCAACAAATTTGCATATGTTGCAAGTTGCATGATTTTTTGTTACATAACCCAGTAGTGCTACATGCATTTTTCTGATACAAGATTCAATATGATATAGCTAATGAAATTTACGTACCTGTAACATTACTATGTGCAGTCCTCTAAGTTTCGAAATTTCCATAATAGTCCATATTCCAGTAGAGTCAAATAATACCCTTTCTTCCATGCAGCGCATCGCTGGGGCCAACTGAAAAACAATATTTTCATTACTATATATCATTCATATCAGTTTTCCCTAAAAATAACTGTTCAGGTTATTTTCTAACAGAAGTATCATAAAATTTCGCATTACTGGGGGCGCATTCTCACTTAAGATTCATAGTAACTGATTTTGAGAATTTTTCTGCTTTGTAGAAATTGTTCAAGGGCATAGTTTGATGTAGATAGATAAGCTTAACTAGTAAATAATATTTAGTTATAGTCAATAGATTTCTTGAGCTTAAAATAAAAGTGAACTAATCCTTTCTTTCCATTGTTCCGGCATACAAAGAGAAAAAAAAACGTAATATTGCGAATATTTTTGGATTCTGGTTATAAAATGATGCATGATGCATTTAATATAGCTTGGTATACAATACCAAAAGCAAATAAATTGATTTCTTTTACAAAAGATGTACAAGTTTCATTTTATGACAATTTTCAGATAATCAAAATCAGCATAGTATACCAAAATAATTAAATGTTTTAATTTCAATAAAATTCCACTTTAGCTGCATTTGACTAACCATTATTAACGCGAATAAGCATCCATAAAATATAAGAGAATGCAAAAATTGAGATTCTTCTGAATTCAGAGCGATGAATTTTTTTGAAATTTGAAAAGTTACTCTAAGCATAATATAGTATGTGAATTTTGTTCATACAATAGATGGCTTATACTTACTTGTGAGATCGAAAAGATATATCGAGACCAGCTGCAGTAATGAACGTAATTCCGAAATGCCGGTTTTCCTTGAAAATGTTATATTTTCATTCACTTGCTTGTTTGTTTGCTTACTGAAAAAGAACAAGAATATTAAATCACTTCAATACCCTGTGCCTAAACAGTTCACTACAATATTTTGGACGTAGAATGTACACTAAAGCAGTAGATAATAGTATCTTATTTATAGGTTACGTTTGCTACGGATGAGAATGGTTCAATGATTGCCTCAGTGTTAAAGGTACAAGACATTTACTCTGCGGACATATTTTCGGTGAATTTAATGTGAGCTACATATTTTTCGATTGTCTTTCATAAAGTTTCGTGTTATAGAATATTTTCCAGACGTACTTTTCAGTTTTACAAGAAATTACTTATGCTACGAAAACTTACCAAATTGCAAGAAATTTCCAGCACGAAGTATTTTCAGTCTCGGTGATCGATCCTGGACCTCCGCGTGCACTGATTTGGTTGAACCTCGCGATGTTTTCACTGTTTTCCACTGATAGAAAATTTATTCCACTATTGTTCAAAAAACATGAAGTTACGTTCACATTTTGTTTTGGACCGATAGTTTCTTGTCTGTTTTTGTATAGTGGAACCCGATTTCAGATTTCTTATATTCTGCATCGATTGGTGATCGTGAAACCAAATAATTTTCAATTTAAGCTTAAAACGAGAAAATTATTTGAAATTTGACAAAACGCGCGAGACAACGAAACGAAACGTGTTGCCAGGGGTTGAAATACAAAAAGCGGGAGTCACGTTTTAAAATCACGGAATTTTTAAGAAAAAGTGTAATTCGATTTTAAAATAAGTTTCCATTTTATTCATTTTGCCTAAAAGAAACAATCATTTTAACTCGTTCTCGTAATTTTGTTCTGTCACTTTTATTTTTAACTAATAACTGTTATTTTCACTAATCTTCACACTAATCCCGACTTTTCGTGTCAATTCACGCTAATTATTCGGTACGTATGTTAAGTCAAGTGTCAAAATTACTCAAATATAAAAATACAGATATTCATTTTCAAAAACGGGATTAAGATTTCATTCAGTAAAAATCGGAGAAAATGCGGATTTTGGGATATCTTGGCAACATTCGGGCGAACCACAGTAGCCATAGATAGAATAATACTTTTTTAGATTTATGGCATAGATCGATTTGTCAACGGCCAGTCTTTGTAAAGGCCACTTTACACGCTCGCAATATAACAGACATAAGAAATAAATAATAGAAATAAAACTGAAAATGTTTACCTTTATTTAAAATGAATTAATTTAATTATAAATTAAGAATCGTTTGAGCATACGAGAATTTCCATCCACAGTTAACCGTTATAGTTTGACATTGGACGTTTCTTGGGAGCATTTCAAACCACGATTATCTCAAACTGCAAATATATAATATTTGTTATTTTCATTTAAACTTGTGCTACCCTCCATCCCTTTCTTGCAATCGTATTTCCCGATCGCACGACAGAGACAAACACGCGATTTCGGCATCTTTCATGTTCATCAAGCAAAAGCGGCCGCGGTTTTTATAGTCTGCTTAAACCACAAACAATCCGTAATCTCTGCTTAACCGCGATTTTGTGTCAATGTCAGTTTGAAATTTGAAAATTGTGATATTTTAATGCCGGTTTTACAAAAATAATTTGTGGAATATTTGTTTAATTTGAAACTCAATAATAATAAAATTATGATAATTGTAATAAGTTTTAAAGCGAGGGTGCAATGGAAGTAAAGCTACGCGTTATTGTTTTTACTTGTTTGTGTTGTTTAATTAAAAGTAAACAAATGTCCTGGTGTTGTAAATAGAAGTAAATTTAGTGTAAGTAGAAGAAATAATAGTGCTTAGAAATAATGTGAAGTTGAGTCGGGCTTCGAGGAATAGCAAGGTAAGGTTCTAGTTTATTGTCCTTGCATACTATATATCATGTAATCGGTGTTATCAGCAGTTAGAAGTATTCTAAGTCTTCTTCTTCTTCTTAACAAGTTGTCAATTATTTGGTGCTTTCGTCAAATATTTTCGGCTTTCTCTATTTTTAGATCAGATCATTTATCTGTAGAGTAAATTGTTTAAAGTAGTTTCTAATAAAATTATGTTGTCAGCAAATTAATATTTAATTAATTACAGGCTCCCAATATGGAAAAGACCCTTGTGGACAAAGAGGGTTTCACACTGATGGAAGGAGGAGTAAGGTGCGCAGGGCGCCTGAGAAGACTAGGCATTGCTGGGCTGGTCAATTCTGGTGTTCGAGCCGCTACACCGGGTGGGACACTTTGCGGGTCGCGTCTGCATTACTACGCCGTGGCTGAAGACGTGGTGCAGCATGTCTGCCGGAAGACAGGCTTCTCGCTGAGGGTGCAGCAGCTGCGGTCGCGCCGCTACGTGCACTTCAGCACGTTTGTGATGGGCGTGCCACGTCACTGCAGGATACCATCGTGTGTGCAGACTTCTGGGCGAAGGTCGTGTTTCGACGGTTCCGGGGTAACCTGTCGAACCCTACTACGCCATGGTTCCAGTGCAACCTGCCCGAATCCTACGCCTGGTTAGATGACTCGACAGAACTACGCTGTTGTCACCTAAGTTTACTTAATGTTTGTTTTGTATATGTATCTCTATTTTTCTCTTTTTATTTAGGTTCATGGCACATTGATGAACTTCCTTAACTTTCTTCTTCTGGTGAACTTCAATAGATTTATGCGTCGTTGGACTAAAAGTAAATATAGCGATATATAAAAATGTCCACTTGCTTAAATTCGGGCGTATATAATTTTGACGAAGTATAAAAATGTTCACCTGTATATTAGACCAAATATAAACATGTTGCGACACTAGACTAAAAGTAAATATGGTAATGTATAAAAATGTCCACTTGCATAAGTTCGGGCGTACATAATTTTGACGAAGTATAAAAATGTACACCTGTGTAGGATTGTTGGTGGTGATGAATTTGATCCGTATATGTATTATTATAATCCTGGACCTATAGTAAAGAAAGTAGTCATTTTTATATTTCGACTTGATAAGACATAAACATTTTTATAATTTGATAGTAGTCATTTTTATATTCCGACTTGATAAGACTTAAGCATTCTAAAGTATTGGCTTTCTAACACTCGGACCAATTTTATTTTATATGTAGACATTTTTAAGGTGGATATCATAGCCGTCACGTTCCCGACAAAGAACTCTTCTTCGTGTAACGCACCTAGCGGCTATTGGCGTAGATATGACGTGTAGATTATTCATACCATTTTCATTGTAATTTAGTATATGCTCCAGCAAACTTTTTCTATTTCTATTATGGGCTAAAATCAAATTTATATTTTTGTGATCGATCATATTCTACTTGATTTTGGGTTCTTGAATGAAATCATATGAACAACCATGTAAAGAGGTTTGTGTAAGAATTAACTAAGTGATGAATGCCATTGGGATGTTAGTTATTTCAAGTGCGTGATGTATACATGGTGACATTTATGATTATTTTGTGAAAAAGGATTTTGTTCAAAGACACAAATCAGGAATGTGGTCAGCAGTTATTGACACGTTGTTATTGTGCATAGTGGGGGGAGGGGTTCGATATGGGGTCACAAGGCCATTGTCAAATAATTTTGGTGGCAGGATAGCTTACTATACCTTTTAAAGGTACAATTTTTTGACAATGTGATACTCTACAAGGTATGAAAACTAACTGAAACCACACACCTCATCTTGGATAATGTAATTTTGATACTTGATGAATATGCGATATTTTAATGTTTGGGGCCGTGATTGTCTAGTTGACCTTCTTAATTTGACGTTTATTTTCTTAGAAACCTGGTTGACCTTTGTACTTACATTTTGTATGTAGTACTTGGCTTTAAATAAAATTATTTCTATTCTTAGTTAATTTACGGTCATCGTGTGTTCCTTTACATATTTAACACAACAAAAGGGAGCAAACTCAACCATATAGGGTCAGAATTGTTTTATTCAAGTATGAGACATACGCCATAAAAGGGGATACTAATTGGTTTGGGAAGGTTTATGAACTGGTCATTGGTCCATGGAGACATTATTGAAGGGGGCAACTGAAGAATCGAAAGGAATAGTCATTCTAGAGAAGACTTTTCTTGTTCTTTCATTATGCCAGGGCAATGTTGGCAGCGGCTCTGTATGTGGTGGAAGGAATATCGCTTAAGGATGCCAAATGAACGGATAAGACTGGTTTCTACAGAGAACGTAAAGCCTCACAACCTTTATGCTTCACGGAATGGCGTTCTGGCCTCTTAAATTTTTATTCATGAAACTGATACCTTACAAGTTCATAGCTCTCTTTCTGAACTGATTGGTTATTTCTGAGTAATGGTCATTTATACTCACATTTTTTTAAAAATTTTTGCTTTGTTTTGATGTTGTTATCGACTTAGCGGTCGATAATGTCATGCCATGCAAAAATTACACAGGGCTGGGGTAGGAGTGTCAATAATTGTCATTTTTGGAAACAATATTTATTTAATTATTTTGAGCATTTAGATTGAAGTTTTTCACGAACCAGTGTACAGCGTTTCGTTACAAAACTTAAATCGGGGGCGATTGTGGCTGTTCCAAGATATGGACTTATCGATATTTGTTTAATTATTTTGAGAGTTTAGATTGAAGTTTCTCATGAACCATTGTACGGCTTCATTGCAAAACTTAAATCGGGGGCGAATAAAGAATAAACATGTAATAATAAAGAGAAACTACTATTATTGAAAGGAAAACGTGACATTGTTATTATTGATTTTGAGGGAATATTAAGATAGTTTTGACAGTATTAAGCACTGAAATTGAAGTTTATTGGTTAGTTGAACGATAAATAAATACAGATAATAAAATATATGATATGAAGAATGGAACAATAAAAATAAAATTCCTCAGAGAGGAATATCCCCGACCATCTAAGTGACCTCTGTCAATTGACTGGAACTTCTAACAAATTTAGTACTTTTAACCCTAACACATCTGCTAGCTAAATTAACAGTTCCAGCAATTTTGGGTGGGGTAAAGAGGTACGCTAAACCAACCAGTGTAGAGTTAACTCTGTCAGTTGGGCTTCCTCACTACTCCTAGCTAAATTTTACAGTGCTTCGGAACCTAACTGCAATGCAAACAAAGGGAAAAGATGAAAAGAAGCACCAAGTATTCATACGCGTATCATATTGCAGTATAACCCCAAACTAAGCCTAGCTACAGCTAATACTCAAATTCTCCAGGGTTAAAGAGTGAAAAGCAAGCACTTTTGTTAAAAATAATGATAATTGATACATTCGTTCTCTGAATGATCAACCAAGATGAGCGTTCCTTCTGCTCTATAAGACCCAATGCACTGCTTCGCCTCGCAATTGGACCTTAAACAGTCTGCCCAAAACTCTTTGGATCAGTCTGTAGCTACTGGACTCAACTTGACAGAATCATTGTTACTTTTATATTACAGTGAACACCTTTAACAGTTGACAGTGCATCGCTTGACGCCCCCCACACTAGAGAATTAGAGAACCTAGAAAACCAAAACAAGTTAACTAACAACAGCCCAGAATTGAATTATATTATTAGACTTTGTTAGAGAATGTAGATTTTAACGTTACTTTAGAATGATAGTTATAATAACCCGCAACCCCGTGTATTGTGAATGATATATACATATATATATGACTAGTATTTACAAGGAATCAGATTAGCTTACCATAATTTCCAGCTAATAAAATAATTATTTAAGACAAATATATTCTGAAATTTCAACACAATTTGGGCAGAGCTTCGCCCTCCAAAGATTCCTTCACTGAAGAGACAGGGTCTTTACCCTTTCGCAGACAAAACGCAAGAACCAAAAGCCAAAAGGCCCTTTCACAGTTAAACTCAAAACGCCAAAAACCAGAAAGCAAAAGACCTTTAACAGTAAAACTTAAAACGCAAGAACCCTTTCTATGGGAAGCCCCAGCCTTATATACAGAAATTTCATGACAAAATATGTCGAAAATGCTTTAATAAATTTTGAATATTTGAATTTGATAAATAAAAATATGTGAAACCAGACATTTATATGAAAAGCCCGTATTAAACTGAATACAACAATTTACAACAAAGATAAATTGTTGATAATTATTATAATAAATTTATTTAATATTTTGTGAAATAATAAAATATAATAATAAATAAAATAAAAATGTGCATCGGATTTATCGCAATACAATGTCGTGAAGGGTGAGTTACGACTTAACAACAAATGACGTTGCCATTTGTCATTAATGTCATATGTAATCAACAAACATTAATATTTCATAACAAAATATTACTTGTCCCATTTTACGAATCTCCATTGAGACGATAGAACAAACAATATTTATTTCAGGATTATGAAAATACATAATCATAAAATGTATTATTACACACCAAAGTGTCGTCAGAATGCAATTGTTATAAATTATGGATGAATAACAAATCTAACTACAAATGGTAAGGTAAGTGATTTTACTGTTCATACATGAACATGGAACAGTCACAATTCGCCCCCGATTTAAGTTTTGCAATGAAGCGCCGTACAGTGATTCGTGAAAAACTTCAATCTAAATTCTCAAAAAAAAAGAAAACTAATGAATCCATATCTTGGATCAGTTACAAGCTCTACCTTGCCTAGTTTAGGAGCAGCGACTCAGCGGCCAAAAATATTTTTAAACAGTTTTGCAGATTTCTTTTATTATCCAATATTTCTAGATCGATGATTGGGGTCACACTATATACATATTGTTAGACGTTTCAAAAGCTTTCTAAAACAGCTTTTAGTAGAGCTCTACCTCGCCTAGTTTAGGAGCAGCGACTCAGCGGCCAAAATATTTTTAAACAGTTTTGCAGATTTCTTTTATTATCCAATATTTCTAGATCGATGATTGGGGTCACACTATATACATATTATTAGACGTTTCAAAAGCTTTCTAAAACAGCTTCTAGTAGAGCTCTACCTCGCCTAGTTTAGGAGCAGCGACTCAGCGGCCAAAATATTTTTAAACAGTTTTGCAGATTTCTTTTATTATCCAATATTTCTAGATCGATGATTGGGGTCACACTATAAACATAATGTTAGACGTTTCAATAGCTTTCTAAAACAGCTTTTAGTAGAGCTCTACCTCGCCTAGTTTAGGAGCAGCGACTCAGCGGCCAAAATATTTTTAAACAGTTTTGCAGATTTCTTTTATCATCCAACATTTCTAGATCGATGATTGGGGTCACACTATAAACATATTGTTAGACGTTTTATAAGCTTTCTAAAACAGCTTTTAGTAGAGCTCTACCTCGCCTAGTTTAGGAGCAGCGACTCAGCGGCCAAAATATTTTTCAACACTTTAGAAGTTTTCTTTTATTATCCAATATTTCTAGATCGATGATTGGGGTCACACTATAAACATATTGTTAGACGTTTCAAAAGCTTTCTAAAACAGCTTTTAGTAGAGCTCTACCTCGCCTAGTTTAGGAGCAGCGACTCAGCGGCCAAAATATTTTTCAACACTTTTGAAGTTTTCTTTTATTATCCAATATTTCTAGATCGATGATTGGGGTCACACTATAAACATATTGTTAGACGTTTGAGAAACTTTCTAAAACAGCTTTTAGTAGAGCTCTACCTCGCCTAGTTTAGGAGCAGCGACTCAGCGGCCAAAATATTTTTCAACACTTTTGAAGTTTTCTTTTATTATCCAATATTTCTAGATCGATGATTGGGGTCACACTATATACATATTGTTAGACGTTTCAAAAGCTTTCTAAAACAGCTTTTAGTAGAGCTCTACCTCGCCTAATTTAGGAGCAGCGACTCAGCGGCCAAAATATTTTTAAACAGTTTTGCAGATTTCTTTTATTATCCAATATTTCTAGATCGATGATTGGGGTCACACTATAAACATATTGTTAGACGTTTCAAAAGCTTTCTAAAACAGCTTTTAGTAGAGCTCTACCTCGCCTAGTTTAGGAGCAGCGACTCAGCGGCCAAAATATTTTTAAACAGTTTTGCAGATTTCTTTTATTATCCAATATTTCTAGATCGATGATTGGGGTCACACTATATACATATTGTTAGACGTTTCAAAAGCTTTCTAAAACAGCTTTTAGTAGAGCTCTACCTCGCCTAGTTTAGGAGCAGCGACTCAGCGGCCAAAATATTTTTAAACAGTTTTGCAGATTTCTTTTATTATCCAATATTTCTAGATCGATGATTGGGGTCACACTATATACATATTATTAGACGTTTCAAAAGCTTTCTAAAACAGCTTTTAGTAGAGCTCTACCACGCCTAGTTTAGGAGCAGCGACTCAGCGGCCAAAATATTTTTAAACAGTTTTGCAGATTTCTTTTATTTTCCAATATTTCTAGATCGATGATTGGGGTCACACTATAAACATATTGTTAGACGTTTCAAAAGCTTTCTAAAACAGCTTTTAGTAGAGCTCTACCTCGCCTAGTTTAGGAGCAGCGACTCAGCGGCCAAAATATTTTTAAACAGTTTTGCAGATTTCTTTTATTATCCAATATTTCTAGATCGATGATTGGGGTCACACTATATACATATTGTTAGACGTTTCAAAAGCTTTCTAAAACAGCTTTTAGTAGAGCTCTACCTCGCCTAGTTTAGGAGCAGCGACTCAGCGGCCAAAATATTTTTAAACAGTTTTGCAGATTTCTTTTATTATCCAATATTTCTAGATCGATGATTGGGGTCACACTATATACATATTGTTAGACGTTTCAAAAGCTTTCTAAAACAGCTTCTAGTAGAGCTCTACCTCGCCTAGTTTAGGAGCAGCGACTCAGCGGCCAAAATATTTTTAAACAGTTTTGCAGATTTCTTTTATTATCCAATATTTCTAGATCGATGATTGGGGTCACACTATAAACATAATGTTAGACGTTTCAATAGCTTTCTAAAACAGCTTTTAGTAGAGCTCTACCTCGCCTAGTTTAGGAGCAGCGACTCAGCGGCCAAAATATTTTTAAACAGTTTTGCAGATTTCTTTTATCATCCAACATTTCTAGATCGATGATTGGGGTCACACTATAAACATATTGTTAGACGTTTCAAAAGCTTTCTAAAACAGCTTTTAGTAGAGCTCTACCTCGCCTAGTTTAGGAGCAGCGACTCAGCGGCCAAAATATTTTCCAACACTTTTGAAGTTTTCTTTTATTATCCAATATTTCTAGATCGATGATTGGGGTCACACTATATACATATTGTTAGACGTTTTAAAAGCTTTCTAAAACAGCTTTTAGTAGAGCTCTACCACGCCTAGTTTAGGAGCAGCGACTCAGCGGCCAAAATATTTTTCAACACTTTTGAAGTTTTCTTTTATTATCCAATATTTCTAGATCGATGATTGGGGTAACACTATAAGCACATTGTTAGACGTTTCAAAAGCTTTCTAAAACAGCTTTTAGTAGAGCTCTACCTCGCCTAGTTTAGGAGCAGCGACTCAGCGGCCAAAATATTTTTAAACAGTTTTGCAGATTTCTTTTATTATCCAATATTTCTAGATCGATGATTGGGGTCACACTATAAACATATTTTTAGACGTTTGAGAAACTTTCTAAAACAGCTTTTAGTAGAGCTCTACCTCGCCTAGTTTAGGAGCAGCGACTCAGCGGCCAAAATATTTTTAAACAGTTTTGCAGATTTCTTTTATTATCCAATATTTCTAGATCGATGATTGGGGTCACACTATATACATATTGTTAGACGTTTCAAAAGCTTTCTAAAACAGCTTTTAGTAGAGCTCTACCTCGCCTAGTTTAGGAGCAGCGACTCAGCGGCCAAAATATTTTTCAACACTTTTGAAGTTTTCTTTTATTATCCAATATTTCTAGATCGATGATTGGGGTCACACTATATACATATTGTTAGACGTTTTAAAAGCTTTCTAAAACAGCTTTTAGTAGAGCTCTACCACGCCTAGTTTAGGAGCAGCGACTCAGCGGCCAAAATATTTTTAAACAGTTTTGCAGATTTCTTTTATTATCCAATATTTCTAGATCGATGATTGGGGTAACACTATAAGCACATTGTTAGACGTTTCAAAAGCTTTCTAAAACAGCTTTTAGTAGAGCTCTACCTCGCCTAGTTTAGGAGCAGCGACTCAGCGGCCAAAATATTTTAAAACAGTTTTGCAGATTTCTTTTCTTATCCAATATTTCTAGATCGATGATTGGGGTCACACTATATACATATTGTTAGACGTTTCAAAAGCTTTCTAAAACAGCTTTTAGTAGAGCTCTACCTCGCCTAGTTTAGGAGCAGCGACTCAGCGGCCAAAATATTTTTCAACACTTTTGAAGTTTTCTTTTATTATCCAATATTTCTAGATCGATGATTGAGGTCACACTATAAATATATTGTTAGACGTTTCAAAAGCTTTCTAAAACAGCTTTTAGTAGAGCTCTACCTCGCCTAGTTTAGGAGCAGCGACTCAGCGGCCAAAATATTTTTCAACACTTTTGAAGTTTTCTTTTATTATCCAATATTTCTAGATCGATGATTGGGGTCACACTATATACATATTGTTAGACGTTTCAAAAGCTTTCTAAAACAGCTTTTAGTAGAGCTCTACCTCGCCTAGTTTAGGAGCAGCGACTCAGCGGCCAAAATATTTTTCAACACTTATGAAGTTTTCTTTTATTATCCAATATTTCTAGATCGATGATTGGGGTCATACTATAAACATATTGTTTGACGTTTCAAAAGCTTTCTAAAACAGCTTTTAGTAGAGCTCTACCTCGCCTAGTTTAGGAGCAGCGACTCAGCGGCCAAAATATTTTTAAACAGTTTTGCAGATTTCTTTTATTATCCAATATTTCTAGATCGATGATTGGGGTCACACTATAAACATATCGTTAAACGTTTTATAAGCTTTCTAAAACAGCTTTTAGTAGAGCTCTACCACGCCTAGTTTAGAAGCAGCGACTCAGTGGCCAAAATATTTTAAAACAGTTTTGCAGATTTCTTTTATTATCCAATATTTCTAGATCGATGATTGGGGTCACACTATATACATATTGTTAGACGTTTCAAAAGCTTTCTAAAACAGCTTTTAGTAGAGCTCTACCTCGCCTAGTTTAGGAGCAGCGATTCAGCGGCCAAAATATTTTTAAACAGTTTTGCAGATTTCTTTTCTTATCCAATATTTCTAGATCGATGATTGGGGTCACACTATATACATATTGTTAGACGTTTCAAAAGCTTTCTAAAACAGCTTTTAGTAGAGCTCTACCTCGCCTAGTTTAGGAGCAGCGACTCAGCGGCCAAAATATTTTTCAACACTTTTGAAGTTTTCTTTTATTATCCAATATTTCTAGATCGATGATTGGGGTCACACTATAAACATATTGTTAGACGTTTCAAAAGCTTTCTAAAACAGCTTTTAGTAGAGCTCTACCTCGCCTAGTTTAGGAGCAGCGATTCAGCGGCCAAAATATTTTTAAACAGTTTTGCAGATTTCTTTTCTTATCCAATATTTCTAGATCGATGATTGGGGTCACACTATAAACACATTGTTAGACGTTTCAAAAGCTTTCTAAAACAGCTATTAGTAGAGCTCTACCTCGCCTAGTTTAGGAGCAGCGACTCAGCGGCCAAAATATTTTTAAACAGTTTTGCAGATTTCTTTTCTTATCCAATATTTCTAGATCGATGATTGGGGTCACACTATATACATATTGTTAGACGTTTTAAAAGCTTTCTAAAACAGCTTTTAGTAGAGCTCTACCACGCCTAGTTTAGGAGCAGCGACTTTGGCCGCTGAGTCGCTGCTACTAAACTAGGCGTGGTAGAGCTCTACTAAAAGCTGTTTTAGAAAGCTTTTAAAACGTCTAACAATATGTATATAGTGTGACCCCAATCATCGATCTAGAAATATTGGATAATAAAAGAAAACTTCAAAAGTGTTGAAAAATATTTTGGCCGCTGAGTCGCTGCTCCTAAACTAGGCGAGGTAGAGCTCTACTAAAAGCTGTTTTAGAAAGCTATTAAAACGTCTAACATTATGTTTATAGTGTGACCCCAATCATCGATCTAGAAATATTTTTTTTTTTTTTTTTTTTTTTTTTTTTTTTTTTTTTTTTTTTTTTTTTTTAAATATTGGATAATAAAAGAAATCTGCAAAACTGTTTAAAAATATTTTGGCCGCTGAGTCGCTGCTCCTAAACTAGGCGAGGTAGAGCTCTACTAAAAGCTGTTTTAGAAAGCTATTAAAACGTCTAACATTATGTTTATAGTGTGACCCCAATCATCGATCTAGAAATATTGGATAATAAAAGAAATCTGCAAAACTGTTTAAAAATATTTTGGCCGCTGAGTCGCTGCTCCTAAACTAGGCAAGGTAGAGCTCTACTAAAAGCTGTTTTAGAAAGCTATTAAAACGTCTAACATTATGTTTATAGTGTGACCCCAATCATCGATCTAGAAATATTGGATAATAAAAGAAATCTGCAAAACTGTTTAAAAATATTTTGGCCGCTGAGTCGCTGCTCCTAAACTAGGCAAGGTAGAGCTCTACTAAAAGCTGTTTTAGAAAGCTTATAAAACGTTTAACGATATGTTTATAGTGTGACCCCAATCATCGATCTAGAAATATTGGATAATAAAAGAAATCTGCAAAACTGTTTAAAAATATTTTGGCCGCTGAGTCGCTGCTCCTAAACTAGGCGTGGTAGAGCTCTACTAAAAGCTGTTTTAGAAAGCTTTTAAAACGTCTAACAATATGTATATAGTGTGACCCCAATCATCGATCTAGAAATATTGGATAATAAAAGAAAACTTCAAAAGTGTTGAAAAATATTTTGGCCGCTGAGTCGCTGCTCCTAAACTAGGCGAGGTAGAGCTCTACTAAAAGCTGTTTTAGAAAGCTTTTGAAACGTCTAACAATATGTATATAGTGTGACCCCAATCATCGATCTAGAAATATTGGATAATAAAAGAAATCTGCAAAACTGTTTAAAAATATTTTGGCCGCTGAGTCGCTGCTCCTAAACTAGGCGAGGTAGAGCTCTACTAAAAGCTGTTTTAGAAAGCTATTGAAACGTCTAACATTATGTTTATAGTGTGACCCCAATCATCGATCTAGAAATATTGGATAATAAAAGAAAACTTCAAAAGTGTTGAAAAATATTTTGGCCGCTGAGTCGCTGCTCCTAAACTAGGCGAGGTAGAGCTCTACTAAAAGCTGTTTTAGAAAGCTTTTCAAACGTCTAACAATATAATAATATATATAGTGTGACCCCAATCATCGATCTAGAAATATTGGATAATAAAAGAAATCTGCAAAACTGTTTAAAAATATTTTGGCCGCTGAGTCGCTGCTCCTAAACTAGGCGAGGTAGAGCTCTACTAAAAGCTGTTTTAGGAAGCTTTTAAAACTTCTAACAAGATGTTTATAGTTAGACCACAATTATCGGTCTGGAAAGTAAGGAAAATAAAACAACCCTTCATAAGTTTTGAAAATAATTCCTTTACTGTGTCACTGCTCGTTAACTCATTTAAGTTGATCTCTACTCAAAGCTGATTTAGAATATTACGAGTAAATAGCCTTTTGAATGCTTTTTAAATATTCAATACGCAGCTTTATATATTTTAAGTTTTACCCTACTTATGTATAGCGGCCGTGTGGCGACGGCCAGTAAGAATACATTTGTCATCACCCCAACTCCTCCTTCGCGGGTCGTAAGAGTCGACTAAGGGATTGAAGTGTCACTGACCATTATTTGACAAAATATTGATAATGGGCAGCAGCGTCCTCACACGTCACACATTACTGTGATCGCCAACCTGCTTGCCCAGCGTGGCGATTATGGGCATTTACCTCCTAATGCGTCTATACGCATAGTTCATAGGACAGGCCTACGTCCAGCAGTGGACTATCATAGATTGATGCTGATGATGATGATTATGTATAGCGGCACTAATTTGACTTCCTAATTTGGTAGGATAATCTAAGTGTGAAGTTAGCGGCCAAAATGTTGGCGGCGGATTGGCGCCAACATTTGGCCGCCAACTTTTGGCCGCTAACTTTGTAACATCCTACATGGGCTAAAAGCTTCATTACTGAAAATGTGAAAACTATGAAGCTCCAATAAAGCTCTGTAATAGGGAAATCTAAAGTTTAGGGAAAAGTATAAAATAAACAAGGTATAGAGAGGAAAAAGAAAATATTTATTAAATTAAAATTTCTTATTAGTTTTACAATTAAATCTAAGGACTCTACAAGCTCTGTATCTCATTTGGTCTGGTTAGGACTTCATGAGATACACCGTCATGATTGCTAGGGCCAAATACCTAAGTCAGGAAAACATGACGGTACAAAAACCTGACGCCAAAGGTTAACCTGCACACACACACAAAAATAGAAATTAATATAATAAAATATTGATAATAGCATGATCATCTAGTGGTAAATTGGACAACATTATGATAAGTAATAACCCAAATCCTCTGAGGTATGAGAAATGTTACAAAGTCTATGTCCGAAATATGTTCCAACAACCAATAATATAGAAGCCATTTGGCTATTCTACACAAGGAGTTAAATGTAAAGTAAATAGAAAGCTTGATTTGAATTCATGAACTAAAGACCTTAGACATTAGGACAAATATTTAAATGTTATAGAACACATTAAAATTGTCATATCTATCCTTAAATCTGCAGTGATTACTAGCTAGATGAAAATAATATTTTAAATGTCAAACATTGTCTCTACAAAGCTTAGATAACGCCTATAAAATGATCCAGATAAATAAAAGAGATTACAATTTAGACTCGTATATGATACCCCATATATGTCAAGTGTAAATTTAGAATCTAACGGTAGAAAATTAAGTTAAGATTATGAAGAGTAATTTAAAGGAGATAAATTAATAAAGTTGTAAAAATTGGATTTAAATTTTATGAATAACCTTATGATAAACGCTTAAGACTAACTTATCAACTATAAACCACGCTTAGTCTTACATAATAGCTGCATATGATCAGCTATAAGCCGCTCGTACGAGTATAATATATTAACCAAACGCACACGTAATTATGTTGGCCAATGTCTGAACGAGAGTCTCAGCGTGGACCGATTCTATACAATCCAGATTGGGTATTTAGAGTTGCAAACCGATGCAAAACCCTCGAGTATAACGATGGACTTGTATAGAATATCCGAACGCTAGGAATAGATCCGAAGATACAAATTCAGAGACTTGAGAATAAGAATATGACAATATGCCTCACAAGACGTTAATGTGTAATATATATGTA
This sequence comes from Thaumatotibia leucotreta, assembly GCA_025490895.1. Classification (NCBI taxonomy): domain Eukaryota; kingdom Metazoa; phylum Arthropoda; class Insecta; order Lepidoptera; family Tortricidae; genus Thaumatotibia; species Thaumatotibia leucotreta. Next base: position 39,791 of record JALPQI010005834.1, on the reverse strand, counting down.
AGCCGTATGATTAGATATGTCCCATAGCGTTATGAGACAACCACCTTTATGTAATAGTATTCTATAAGAATACTCAGGAATATTATGTTTGATATAACATTATTATGTCTTCAGCAAGCCGAGGCAAAGCTGAAGTGAATGCAGAAATAACGATGAATCAGTACCTTAATACTAAACCACTTAAAACTAACTTATAACTAAATGACGCTTATGTTTTATACTGTGTTGATGAACACACGCATGACAAGAATAATGTCTGAACGGGAGTCTCAGCGTGGACCGATTCTATACTATCCATATTGGGTATTTAGAGTTGCAAACCGATGCAAAACCCTCAGGTAAGTCAACAGACTAGCATTGAGAATATCCAAACGCTAGGAATAGATCCGAAGATACAAATTCCGAGACTAACTAAGAATGTGATAATATACTTCTTTTAAATTAATGTATAATTTTGTAATAATAATACTCTTTTCTAGAAGAGTCATAATTATAATAATCTGGAGTCGATGTGGGCATGACAATGATAATGGAATCAGTTAGTTGAGATAGCAAGAATACGTATATATAATATATAGATTTGTGTATCTTTTGAACACTTAATACAAGCACCGAATTATTGTTCAATATGAATTATACTTGTTTGCATGGCTACAAAGGTACCCCTTGTATATATTACCTCTTTGACATTTAGAGAAAGCAATTCAGAACCCGTAGTATTACATATAAAAGAACCAAGTGTGACCATAGTACTGGGAATTGCACATCAATGCACAGTATTATTCAAGCTCCATGGTAGCAAGCTCAGCCCGAAAGCATGAGACAACTAAGTCAATAGTCTGTAAGATCGTTGAGCTTCGCACTTGCAGCCTCGCCCATATAGTATAAAAATTAGATTGTATGTAAATATATAATTGGGGTCTTTAACCACAAATGTTAGCAAACAAGGGTACAGATGTCTTATCGTATGCTATTTGGACGTCTTGCCAGAGTAGTTCTAGCCAAGCGGTCCATTTCGCGAGTGTAAATAAATTACAAGCCCAAGCGATTCACCCTTTTCAAAGATCACGCGAGGGCATCGATCAAAAACGAAGTTCTACCATGAAACTCGTGGTCCCCTAACAAATTAGGTGACTTATAAGAACCTCGATCCCGGACGTAAGCAGAGTTTAACTAAATTTAATATTAATATTTCCATAATAGTTACTAGAACCACATCTCTCAACTAAACGAATCACATTATCAAACATACGTAAGCCCAATTCCATTAATTACAACTTTATTGTTAAACGCGGTCAATTCCAAATCAAAATAATAATTTTAGCATTTTAATCAATTCTGTGAATTTATACGTTCCGTTATGATGCAAGTAGCTCAAATTATGCTTTAATTGACAGTAGGGTAATATACACTTAAATGTTTAGAATAAGTTTAAAATATTAAAATCTGGATCACTTTATAAGAGTCTCAAATCCATAACGCACACGTGATATACAGTTTATAATCATTGTAATGAATCACGCATTCATAGTTTCTAATATACTATTGATGGATCAACTATTTCTATTTAGCGACTTCAATTACTGCGTGATTCATTAGCAAAGAGCCGCGTCTAGATAAATCAAGTAAGTGGATGCACTGATCATAGCTCAATATTTATGACATTAAATATAAGATATTAAATAGCAGTGCGTTGTCAATCTAGAACTTGTAAACAGCAATATAATTATGTATTATATTAGATCTCAATCACGATTGACAACTAAAATATCAACTGCAGTTATATGTCGTACGGTAGATGTTAAATCTGTAATACCCTTAATTCTAAATGAAACGTATATCCGCTCGAATGGACGATAATAATGTATGGAATAACAGTGTAGACCCAACACGTAGCACGCGAGCAGTGACGCCGAGATGCAGACGCTGTATATGGCACCCTTATGAATGGAGTAGCAAGGCCGACCCAACACGTAGCACGCGAGCAGTGACGCCGAGATGCAGACGCTGTATATGGCACACTTATGAATGGAGTAGCAGGGCCGACCCAACACGAAGCACGCGTGTAGCGGTGTCGTGATGTCGTCTGTACATGGCGCCCTCTCTCTCGTACGCACGAAACACCGAAAAGTAGAAAAGATCATGTTTATAAGAGGTATTCATAAGAAGTTAATAATTTTGATTACGGATTATAATTGAACGGGATAATAGAAGAATACTAAAAAGAGTAATTCAAATACTAAAACTAATCAAGCAATTATTGCCCATGAAATATTCCGTTTAATCAATAATTATTCCAATAAAGTATAAACTCTAAATAATTAACCAATAAATCATCAAATAGTGGTATTCAATTAAAATAGATCCTAGCCCGCTCTCCATAACATTAATATAATATATTTAAGATTAGAATTATTTTTCAATATGGCACACACTTAATTTGGAGGGTAGATTTTCCTATCTATTAAATAAACCAGAAGCAACACACCAGTTCAACGGAGTCCTGTCAAGACAAAATGGCTGACGCCTTTGAGCATCACTTGCGACCGACGAAGTATTAGATGCTGATGTAACTGCAGGTACTAAGCAGTTCCCGTAGTGTCGACTCCACATTTCCACACCCTTCATCCCTGGATGATATGGCCTCTCGCCGATGGACATGAACCGGAAATGAGAAATATTTATTTAGTTACCTACCAACATTTATACACTGTACAATATGATGAGAGCTATAATCTAATACGGAAAGCAGCCATCCTAACATCTTCGCTGCGGCAATTACCTTAGCTCACAACTAACCATACTTTGTAAGGGATCGAAAGTCCCCCAACCCCCAACCGCAGTGAACGTATTAAATATAATAGTGTGCTAAAATAATACCACAAGCTCACGGCGGAGTAGAATGGCACTGAATTCTAACCAAATTTAAGGGAATCACTATATCTAATAATCAAATATTAATGAATCAAAGTATTTATAAAACACCATTATAAACAGTTTATTTAATTATTCACTTTGTAAGTATCATATTTGAACACTGATGCAATAGGCTTAACTCGTAACTAACCACACCTTGTAAGAGGTCGAAAGACCCCTACCGCATTGAACGTGTTAACATGTGGCGCATCTATACAACCTACATGAACCAATGCTGCGCGCTCCACTGGTCTACTACTGTCGACCAAAGAATACGGCAACCTAATAATTAATACAGAAAATATTTAGATAAACATGTTACGTTATTAAAATGTCACTCGCTTATCTTCGTATTGCCGTTACGCTGAACATTATAAAGCAAGTCAAGTAATTTAAATCAACCGGACACACGCACGACCACAAGCAATGATTTATCATTATATTCCTGTCATAGATTGCAATTTAAGATCCAATCTGCATGAAAACCATCCAGACACGGGCCCTGTATCCAGACACCCCCACACAAGCCGGACCCCAACTACAAGCTAAAACTAATTCATTAAATTAAGATTAAATAACTTACGTTCGCCCCTGTGTCGGTTTGCCGTAAACTTATAGTAGTCACTAATCAACCAGTACGATTCGTTACCACTTAGTAATTCTAGCATTGTCGAAAGTATGTCGGAATAATAACTATTCAATATTTAGACTATGAATAAACACGATTAGCACAATTGAACACGCATAATAGAAACTAGATATTCGGGCACGACCATCTGCAAAGAACAACGTATCCATTTAATTTTCAACAGAATCTGAATCTACCCACTTTCTAACATATCGCTGGAATCCCGTATGATTCGATGCACCTATTATTCTACAATTCACAAAGCGATTCCTATAAATATAAAGTATGCCAGAGGCGACGTACCATATCCATGTGGTGCATCCTTTGTGCGCCCAAATGCCGGGTGGTACTGCATTTCTATCTTCGAATCACGCCCAGGAATGGTGTTACTCGCCCTATGCCTCCGCTGCCGTAAAGCCTGCCTGCTATATCTGTGAACAATTCTAAACACGATATGCCTTACGAACTAAACTCACTGACTTCCTTACGACTCGACGCTCTGCCGACGAAAAGCCACGAATCCCTCTTACACTCCCTTAAGTCAGATTCTCTCAACTCTCATTCTCAATCCCTCAATTGTTCGTTCATTCGACGTCTTTGAATCACCTCATACTGAACATCTTTTACCATTGGCTAACAATAAACTAGCTCGAATCTGATTGGTTGAAATTCTACCCGCTCTGTTCAATGCCATAGTATCCTGAATGAAAACACTGACGTACAATTGTAGGTCACTTGGTACGCGGCGACGTCATGATATTTTAAATCGAACGCCTACAAAAAGAATGAAAGCAAGAATTATCTTCACTTAATGTCGATACGTTACAACTTCACACCGGTGACCTCCTTCTAATTCACAAACATTACTATATCATAATTAGTAAGGGTGATGTTTGCAGTGACCATACCTTGTTTCTTTTTTTGGGCGTAGTTCAAGGACATAAACAACTGGATTCTGACATTCTTAGTAGGAGGTAGAATAGGTTTGTTTGTTTACCTATCAAAACCATTACCTATTTGGTTTCAAATATTCGGATACGCTCAAGGATCAATAAATGGCTTAAAATTGCTCTCAAGCCCAAACTTTCCGCAGGCAACAAATTAGAACAAAACTGTTTGTTGGCAGAATTTAAGTAATAGCGGATTTCGGATCTCTCGCTGAAATTTAATTTTGTTAACGACCAATGTTTCCGGTAATGTATACAAGTATATAAGATTTGTTTGCAGTTTGAACTTCAACGCAGTAATCGTTGGATAGATATTCGATATTTCGATTTTTATTAAATAATAAATATCTTGGGACATCTTACATAAATCAACCTAGTCCCATGGTAAGCTCAATTGAGGCCTGTGATGCTGGTACCAGACAACGACATATATAATAGATAAATACATAATGATACTTAAATACATATACAGCCATGACCAAGAAACAAATATTTGTGATTAATTAATACACAAATAATGTCCTCGCCGGGATTCGAACCCGGAACTTCCAGCTTCGTAGTCAAGGTCACTACCAACTAGGCTACGGAGGCGGACAATTGATTAAGGTCATAATTATTAGATTGGTTTTGTTAGGCTGGTTAGGTTACCAGTTACCACGTTAAAATTAAGAATTCCTAGAATAGTTTAAAGACAGTTTGTCTACTAAAAAGAATACTAGATTATACCACCTGTTTTTCGTTGTGTTCATATTGATGAACTTTTATCATGGGACCGACATCTGATTTGAGAATAAAAAATCTGATGTCCCACAGAATTAGATTTGGATAGAAGAAACAAGTTCATTCAATTGTATGACGGCCGAGCGTGTCAGATTTTGTACTGAAGTTGTTACTTGCCTATGATTTCAAATATGTCTCAAGCCCTTGAGTATTCATATTTTTTTGTGTTGTTGCAATTAATATTACTTAAGGAGGCATTATTAATGTTTTTGTTCACTTCAACTTACACAATTTGACACCCGAAAGCTGCAAGCTGCGATTAAAGACGGACAACTCAGTAGATTTTACTGAGTTCATTTGACACGCTAAGTAGATACGTTTGCTTGAACTATGGTATATTGTCATACATACTGTGTGATGTCCAAACAAACCCTTTTTTAGTAGGGGGGCATAAGTTATATTATTATATTATATGTATATATGTATGATATTTATATAAATATATTATAATGTATGTATGTTATAATGTATGTATATATATGTACGATTTTGTAATTGCTTTTTAATTAATTTATTATACACAGATTTGGTTTATATTTATATAGTTGCGCCGCCTACAATTTTCTCTGCTTTGCCCCAAGGTTGACTGGTAGAGAATGCCTCATGGCATTAAGTCCGCCTGTTGTACTTTAAGTTTTACTTTTGTGCAATAAAGTTTAAATAAATAAATAAATAAATAAATACCGTCGGGGATAGTGCAATACCACGTAACTATCAAAGCAAATTGAAATATCAAACAATTGACACTCGAATTGACTCTAGTTGAATTTGTTAGTTACGCGGTATTGCGCTATCCCCGACAATATTATGGAACATCAGATTTATTTCTCGAATCGGATGTCGGTATAGTAAAGGTTCATCCACATGACCTCAAAATAAACCGTCTAAAAGGTCATTGGGCGTTTTTGACCCGCTTTATGATTTTTCGCGTACAGAGACCAAGCTAGCTTTGAAATAAAGAATTTAATCTCACATTTCTAAATATGTAAATTTTCCGTAATATATCAACTGGGGAAACAAAAGGTATTCGACTTTTTGTATCCGAACTAGCGTTTTCAATGTTTTTACTTTCAGCATTGTATAATTGCGTAAGCGGTTGTGATGTGACCTACTGGTCGTGGTGGGTAGCAGATGTTGGTTTTTCAATCTGGAAGATTCTGGGTTCAAACCCCAGCTCGAACCAATGAGTCTTTCGGAACTTATGTACGAAATGTCATTTGATATTAGAAAAAAATCTTATAAGTGACCGGTATTTACTGTCCGCGAGTGTATAAAAACAGCATCTGAACATAACAGCAGCTATACAGAGTATTTTTGAAAAAAAAAACAATAGTTCTAACTTAATTCATTGCATAAATTCTAGAATGATAAGAAATTCTTTTTATTTGTTTTCTCAATTCTCCCATGCCTTGCAAGAATGCCACTCATACCACTCAGTAGCACTTACATTTGCCTACACTCCTAGCCCTATTTCATTTGTGTACGCAGTGGGTCATATGCCCGAACAAAATGCCCAATGACCTTTGTACCGGTGAAGAATTAAGAAATTAATGATTGATGTATTGTCCACAGGCAACTGCTAGCACCCAACCTGAAACAAACACACTTCCTTTCCAATGGCGTCGAAACGGAAATAAGACAAGTAAGTAATAAGTTTTTTATCATTCTTTATTTTCTAAACTGTACAATTTATACAGTATGTAAATCTAATAGGGCGAACAATTAAACCAGAATCCCATGGATTCATTAGTGTAATCATGGATTACAAGATTTTTTTAAAGTTACTCTTAATTATGACCCTACAGAATTTTCTTAACATTATTGGAGCAGGCATGTAGGTACGAACATTTGTTATTGTTGATATGGCAGTTTTGTCATCTGCTTTTGAAATTAGCTGTCAATGAGTGTTTTACTCGCGTATGTTGCTCTACATTGCGCGCCGAATTATTTTGTATGGATAATTTTGTTGCACTAATTTAAAGTAAAAGTTTGTACTTATTATGTCGTGAACTAACACCCGTTCAGAGCTTCGCCCGTATTAGACTTACACCCTGTATATGTAGGTATAGGTACATAAATTAAATCTGACTAACCTAACGTAATCTGAGATTGGTCCTTGTGGGATTCTACCGAGCATGCTGGCGGTATTAAGTTTTAAAAATTCGGCATTTTCAGCCGCAGTTGAAGATGGGACGGTGCCAGGGTGTTTACGCAAGTAGCGTCCCAAAATAAGTAATGACAAACTATTCTTCTCACTTAGTTTAACTCCATTTTGAATATCGTTATACTCCTTTTATCCGCAAAAACTTATCACAATATTGCTCATATCTTTAAAGCAATATCACCTTTTACCTCCCATAAAGGGTAAAACACGAGTGAATCTCCTCCACACGGAAAGCAGTTTGGCGTAAAGCGCCATCTAGTGGGATTTATGCAGAAACTTTTAATCGTGCGCAACAAAACTCTTGCACCGAGATTAAGTACAGTAAATAGATTGCTTCCTACAAAGTGGAAAGAAAACTGCAGTTAAGATAAAATATTCCGAGCGTATAAACGTTAGTGGTTGGTGTGGATTTTATAAGCGCATGAGTCTACAATATCACTAAACTCAAGGCTTCTTCTTGGAACCTTCTTCAAATCTTCTTGTGGGTGTCGTACGAGTCGACTAAGGGATTAAAGTGTCAATGAATATTCCTTCATACAGAATTGATCATAGGCAGCAGCATTATCAATATCATCATAGTGGGACACATTACTGCAATCGCCGACCCACTTGCCCAGCGTGGCGTATATGGGGCATTTACCTCCTAATTCTTCGATATGCATAGATAATAGGAGTGGCCTACGTCCAGCAGTGAACTGATAAAGGCTGATGAAGTGACGTGTCAAGCCTTCTTTTTGGTTTTCTTTGACATGTTAATTGATGTCGTACCTACCAGTGATTTTTAAAGGATAGTAATTATATTATGTACAGTGGGTTCAACAAGCGTGCACGTTATGGAAAATATAGGTGATGTATGATGCCTTTTCACAGCTTCAGCCACGGTCAGAAGTATTATTAGCCACCCCATATTTTCATTTCTAACTTCTACATAGGCAATGACAAAATGTATAAAAAATACACACTCCTACTACGTGTCTCAAAACATTAGTCTTTGCTATTTTTTTTGTTTCCAATTAAGTATTGCTTGTCACCTTCGCTCTTATAGAAATATTGATAAGACCGAAAAAGACAAACAATTCTTAGCAGCTTGCAAAGTTAAGAGATGTTTGAATAAGGGCATTAGTTGTTAAAGGGGCACTAATGGTGGTGTCATTTGGACTATGTCCTCATTATAAGGTTTTTTAATATGTCTTACATAGGACGGTCTGAAATCCAATAAATTAAATTAAATCCAAGAAACCAAGAGAACTGTTGTCAAAGTAAAGAATACTAGGATATTGCGAAGCGCCGAGACAAGTTTTAAAGTTGAAACATTATTCATGAAGAATGTAAATACGCACAGCACGGCAAGGTAAAGAAAATTGCACAAAGAACTGGCAAAGCTCAAACATAACATGCATATTTACTCAAGCAGGGAACTAGCTGTTTGCAATAAAATTCATGTTACTTTTCTAGATCTTACCACTAGATTGAACAAATAGGTCACATACAATACCGCCAAAATGTGTTCTATTTGTGGGTATAGGTATCGGCACGAGAGTTGAGGCCACGCACACATCAACATGTCATGTAAACCCACGGGCAATTTGAAATTAGTGTTCTTTTTTTCGTACTGACAGCAAACCTAATTGCAACTGTAAGATTCACCGAAAAGTTTGTTCAAGGGATTTGCTTCAATATTTGGACGCAGGGCCGTGTTACTCTACGGGTGCGAAACCTGGTTCGTCCGCAAAGACCTAACGGCAAAACTTCAAGTGTTTGTGAACAAATGCTTAAGGCAATACTGCGCATCTTTTGGCCTAACTGGATCACAAACGCTCAGCTATGGAGTATCACCAGGCAAACACCTATCCAGATGGAGATACAAGCACGAAAATGGCATTAGATTGGCCATATTCTCAGGAAGCCTAACAATCACATGTCCAAAATAGCCCTGAACTGGAAGATGCCCGGCAAGCGGAAACGTGGTCGCCCTAAATTCACTTGGCGCCGTTCCGTGGAGCAAGAGATGGGTGTGTTGGGCATGGGGTGGGATGAGGTGACCCAAGCTGCCCAGGACCGAAGCCAGTGGAGGAAAATGATTCGAGCCCTACACCCCAACAGAGGGTAACAGGATGGAAGAAAGAAGAAATTTGACGCAAGTCATTCATTCATTCACTACATACTAGGCCGATACCTATACGCTGGGACGGTTGATGATCGAATGCAAGAGAGTCACCGAGAGAGTCTGATGTACAATTTACATTCATAAATTAAATCTAACTAATCTAACCTGTATCTAAGATTGGCCTTTGTGGCATTTTACTGAGGATGCTGGTATTTCCTTCCTTAATCGCAATACTAATGCGTTGTGCGAGGAAGTCGTTGTAATAATAATATAATATTTTAATTTCGGAAAGAATGTCTATTCATTTTAGTACAAAAATCAAGTACACCCACACCACGTGCAGATTAATTTCTGGCTAATACGATGTACAGCGTCTATTCCCCGAGAATAATTGAAATTCATAATGCAGCTTCTCACGAAGGTAGTCTATTTGCCGCGCATAACTTTCAATATCAGTGTAATGAAGGAATATGGAACAGGCATAGACAAAGATCGCAATATAGTTTTGTTATGTTGTTTATAGAACTTTATGAAAAGCGTCATATATTTTGTCCTTTAGGATCACGGGCTTACAAGTCTCGGTTTTGTGATAGGCTTGCGCATTTAGCTATAGATCCAACACGTTGTATTATGTTTATATTATGTCTATTATTACATCATACCTTACTGGTACAGGATGCATTCAAACCTATTACTTAGTACAAAGAGGACAATCAGCAATGATACAGCCAAAAAAAGCTAATCATATTGCACTTCCTTAATTATTTATGTACAAATAAACGTTTTTGAACCTAAAGACATAAAGTGCTTCCTTGAGGAACACCATGAAATAATCGCGATTTGATGATTAACTACTCACCGGATATGTACTAATTTTAATCTAAATCTGTAATAATGAAAATGGGAAAATATGGACTTAAAATAAAAGCCGACACGTGCAACTGTTATTCTAGGTAAATATGTATAAAAACTAAAGTGAATACAGTCAAAAGCCTTTTCCAGGACTAAATTTCCACCCTCCACCGGTTCTTGGATTTTCATTGTAAATTTAAATTCGCATCTAATATAATTTTCTCTTGCTATAAAAGTGTAACCAGAAGTAATATTTATTCCCGTAAGTAAACATTATGAGAGCCACGGAGCAGGGAACGTCGACGACTAGGGAAACATACTCACATATATTCAACTAACTATCAGACTGAAAGCATAAAGTATTAGATTCTTTTGAATTCTTCGAAAACCTGTAAGCAGAGCTTTTTTGATAAGCCTTTTTTTAGGAATAAATATAGATTTTAAATTTTCTCATAATGAAAGTCGCTTTGCATCCAACTATTTCGGTAACTCTTACATTATTAAAATTTCCTCAAATGAATAATTAGAATGACAAGTAAGTAGCACGGCGCCATTTATAATGTTATGTTGTTGCATAATAACAGATAATTTAGCATGTTCATAATTATTAATTTACTATTACAGTATTTTTAGTTTTTTTTATAAAATAACCTAGACGTAACTAAAAACCGAAGAGCGACTTCCTCGCACAAGGCATCAGTATTGTGATACAGCGAAGAATAGTCTTAATCCCATCTTAGATATAGGTTAGGTTAAGTAGATTAGTTAAATTTAATCTATTTATATAAAATGTAGTTTTGAAAATAAAGAATATTAACCCTTGACTACCTACGTCCTGTTTGTATCACACAACCACCTACCTGCGGTTATGGAGACCGCTTCTTCTTATGGGACCTGATTTATACAGGGTGGTCCAAACCTTGACGTCAAAAAATTTTTTTTAGATTCATCACGTCATGGGCTATCAGAATATACCTCATGTATGTTAGCCGATTTTTTGTAGTTTTCGAGTTATGAATTTTTGAAATTTTTTTTCTTTGAGAAATTCTGGAGTGAAGAAATTTATTATTAAAAAAAAACTATTGGGTTTTTTTAATAGTTTATTTTTGTAAAAGTATTACTACAAATAAAGCATTTACTGACAAAAAATTAACGTCCTCACTTTGGTACTAGTAGGATAAAAAAATACCAAATTCAAAATTTTACGTTAAAAACGCATCAAAATAGCATTAATGTACGTAAATAAAAAAAATAAAACATATCCCAAGCATGTTTGGTATTCTAAAGCCTGCCCTAGACCTTAAGCCATCGTAAAAGCAAAAAAAAAGATACTTAATGATGAGGATTTTTCGGAGTAGTCGGTCAAATAAACTTAAAAAAAAACCGTCTAAATTTTTAATTTAAAAATAAAGTAAAATTTCGTATAATAACTACACAAATTGAGTTTTCGTGGTATTTTCTGTCTTTGTTTATTGATAAGAACAACAAAACAGACGAAATTTTACATTATTTTTAAATAAAAAATTTAGAAGCTTTTTTTAAGTTTATTTAACCGACTACACTGAAAAATCCTCATCATTAAGTATCACTTTTTTTTTGCTTTTACGAAGGCTTAAGGTCTAGGGCAGGCTTTAGAATACCAAACATGCTTGGGATATGTTTTATTTTTTTTATTTACGTACATTAATGCTATTTTGATGCCTTTTTAACGTAAAATTTTGAGTTTGGTATTTTTTTATCCTACTAGTACCAAAGTGAGGACGTTAATTTTTTTGTCAGTAAATGCTTTATTTGTAGTAATACTTTTACAAAAATAAACTATTAAAAAAACCCAATAGTTTTTTTTTAATAATAAATTTCTTCACTCCAGAATTTCACAAAGAAAAAAAATTTCAAAAATTCATAACTCGAAAACTACAAAAAATCGGCTAACATACATGGGGTATATTCTGATAGCCCATGACGTGAGCAATATAAAAAAAATTTTTTGACGTCAAGGTTTGGACCACCCTGTATACTTTGGCGTGATAGAAGGGGGTTTAAATATATTAAATATACTTTAAACAGTTACAGGCATTTATTAACCAACAAGAATACAAAAATAATCAACATTTTGTATTTCAAACTTAACATATTTATTAACTTATTGTATTTTCGATTACAAAACTTAGTATCCTTCAGGATATGAGATTACAAAATTAAAGAACATAATATTTTCATTATATAAAAATAAAATTGAGCAATCAAAAATGCTTTTAAACTATCTAATTTGGTTACTAATAAGATATTTTTGTAAAATTACATGCTTTTAAAATAACCATTCTTGTATGCCGTCGACACACAATTTGTTCGAACATTCACATTCAAAACAAGTTTCTAGTCCCGTGGAAGACGCTGATTATTTGCACGACGCGCTAAATAGGGTTTAACTAATTTTTTGGCCAGTTTCTTCATAAATTTGAACCTTTTTTCAAAACGCACCTACATGCGGTCTCACGGACCGCCGATGCAACTTAATTACTCACCAAATCCAAATGAGTGCACATCTGAACGAGTCGACAGCATGGTCAGCACTGCGGAGGGGCTGGGCAAAGGTACAAGGTCACAGAGGCGTGAGCGATGTTCTTGCGTTCAGTTAATGTCAATTTTGAATAATCCAGTGTCTGTGAGACCGCACGTAGGTGGTTAAGGGTTAAAACCTAGATTAGTAAGTACTTTGTATAACTATATCTTGTAATCTTTTTCCTAGCCAATATCGGTGTTCCACTGCTGTTCAACGGCCTCTCCTCTGGATCTCCATGACTCCCGATTTTTCTGCCGGTCAAGAATAAGGGTCTAAAAATGTTTTAGTAAAGTGATAATTATCAATATATATGTCTAGGATATGGATATATAATATAATGTATAGGTATAAAAAATATCGTAATTTATTAAACCTTGTCTGCACATAATTATTTATAATTTATTTTCAAAATAACAGTTATAATAAAAAGATACAAATTTTATACAAAAAACTAATACTAACTCCCTACCTACTCGTCCACAAGCCCTAATGTTGTTCTTGGCATTGTACCAAGAACACTGGCCGCATTGCCCCTTTGTATGGCCAGGCTGAGCCTTTGAGCAAAGAACGAGCCGGCTCGTAAGTCGCCAGACACACCAACAAGTTTTTTTGAAATTTCTTTCACAATTGTTTTAGTGTCTGACGACCACGGGCCAAAGGTTTCTACGGCTAGAGCCACAAAAATGTAATTGGCCTTTAAAAAGGCATATTTGCGGCACTTAGCTGTTTGGGCTTCTTCAGCAGCCGACCCTGGCTTCCTGGCAGAACGCTGGACGTGGGACGGAGCCAGCGTATCCACACAGGTGGCATCCCACGTCAGGGGTCGTCCTAGATAGGGCACAAGCGTACAGCCGTCGGGTCGTTTGCCATCCATCGCAGACAAGCCAAATGGTTCCAAGGTCGACGGAATGTTAGCAGTGCCGAGAGCTCTGCGAATGAGGTCATTTAGTGCCGCATGTCTGTAGTTTCTACCGGCACTGGACTGACAATAAAGTCCATGGCGTCCAAAGGCGTCAACGTGGCTTCCACAGCGGCAGCAGCGGTGCGGCTCACAGGTCCTTAAGCCTAACCTGAGGCATATGGCTACACGTAGTGCAGCAGGGTCCAAAAGGCACCCATTGGTTCGCGACGGCAATGCGTGCAGCCAATGACCAGACTCAGGCTCAGACACTGCCAACAATCGGGCTCGACCTGTTGGGTGGATACTGTTGTCCAAAAGAGTTTTATAAGTTGCCTTAACTTGTATTAGGTCCCAGGCCGCTTGATTCGATTTTTCGCCGGGTGGGCTCTCGCCAGGAAAACCGGCTCCCCAACTTGACTCTGCATCTGCCAAGCCCGTCACGATCAAATCAGTAGGATTATTGACATTAAGGATGCCACTGATAAGATCTACGGAGCTGTAAACAGATGAGAGGAAAGCCGGTAGAGCCAGGTCACCCGTAGAGCGAATGCCCAGGCCGCCATATTTGATAGGCAGAGTAGCCCGAGACCAAGCACAACAATCTAGGGAAATATTTAAAATTTTGCTGATGGAACCTTTTATAACGTTGTCTATGGAAGAAGTCAAATTGGGGAATTTCCAAACAGGGCTGCAACGTAAAATGTAAAGGAATTTAGGGGAAAATAGGCACAAACGCAAAATATAGATAGCTATATGGGCATTAATTTTGAAAAGTAAATCCGAACATTGATGAAAATTATTTAGTTTTGAATTTATTGTTGGCGGGATAGCGTCTTCAAATATTGGAGCACCAAGTAGTATAAGAGAATCACGGGCAAGTAAAGTGAAATTAGGTATAAGACGATTCAAATTATGAATAATATCAGCCCGGTCAGTGGCAGAAAGCTTCTCCGAGATAAACACTTCACACTTATTAAAGTTGAGTGTGAGGCCTATCTCAGAAAAGCGTCTTGTGATAGTCTCTAGATCGCTAAAGACTGATGCAGCCATCCCCCCTAGAGTCCCGTCGTCCAGGTACCAAATATTAAGTTTGGAGGTGAGTTGGGCAATGATGGGTTGAATGGCGATGCTAAACAAAACGGGCCCGAGTGGGTCACCTTGCTGGCATCCGACACTCGAGGGAATTTCTTTTTCACCGAACATCAATTTTGATGGAGAACCATAACATTGGATTAAATACTCAAAAATTTCTGGAATTTCTTTTTGAATTTCATTTAAAAGAATACTGCGGTCAATGGAGTTAAATGCATTCTTAACGTCAATTTTTGCTAAAATTTCGAAATTTGAATGATTTAGAAAAGTGCGTGTGGCGTGTACTGCGGCTTCACACCCTCCTCTGACACCGAAACCAAGCTGTATTGGTTTGAACTTGTCTGTGAGGCGGGTACGAAACTCGCGGCAACATATCTTAGAAACAAGCCGCCGCAGTGAGCTTCCCACCGCTATTGGACGGATACCGCCGTCTTTTTTCTTCAACGCTATCAGGTTGGCACCATACAGGATATGGATGATCTCATTACATACTCTACCTGATAACATTAAGTTGACTACGGCGGTCAGTTCCTTAAGTAGGGACTCCCCAGCATCGCCCATTAAAGGGCTAGTGAGATCCTTGAGATGCTGAGGTGTAATACCATCTAAGCCCCCTGCGGAGCCGTTAGGAAAGGAACGGATCGCTTGTAAGGTGGCAAGTTCGGTGACTTGCAAAGGCGGCGTGACGGTTGCTGGCGGAACGGGAAGCTGCACTGGCGTTGCGGGTAATGGATGCTTATCTTTAAGCGCGGAAAACACTTCCTCTGATCGAGGTGCCAACGTGTCGCTGCAAAATAAGAGTTTAGTAGCACTTCGTAGGTTGCCATCAGATATTTTGTTTTCGATTGCCTTAATTTTGTAATTTGTGTTTGCTCCGTACAAATCCAAGCCTGGCAGTACCGAAATATCTGTTGGGAAGTCGGGGTTAAGAACATTGTCTTTAATAATGGCAGATATAGAGCGATTAGTTTTGTCGCGAGGGATATGGCAATTTTTATAAATGAAAGTGAATAACGCCTCCCATGCTGGTAAATCGTTGTTAGACACTACGTTGGCTAAGCAGTCGGTCAAACTCCGCGCCACAATAACCCGAGCTCCTTTTGGGATCCTTTTAGCTATTTTAGTATTAGATTTTAAAGCTGCAAGCCGAGCGGATAAGTCTGTCGAGGAGGTAGCACTACTTGGAACAGGGACCCGGGGTCTATTGTTGTGAGCGGGGTCTGTAGACAGTGTAGATGTAGAGGGCAGGTCAGTCCGAGGAACATGCTTCTTAATGAGGTGAGTCTTGAGTCTTGAGTAAAGTTTATGGTCTTGGCAGATGGGGCATTCCACTAGCGGGGCCGGGGCACAGTCCATTATATATTATTTTAGTAAAACAGAACAAATTACACGTAAAACGTAAACACGTAAGAAAATATTTGTAAACAATGTCATTTTGACGGTTGCGGAGGCGAGTAGCGGAGCCGCTGACGGCCGATCTTGACACTTCTTATTTACGCTTTCGGCAATGAGATTTTATGGAATTAGGAAGATAGGTACGCCAGAATCTTTTTTGGAGCGTGTTCGTCTTGTATTCTTGTATATTTGAAGGCATAAATTGAAACAGTACTGCATAAAATTAAATTATTACAAATATTTATATTTGTACGGGTGCTTGACAGTTATATGACATTATTGTGCATGCACATACTCGTAATTAGTCGATTAATGAAAGAAAAACAACCACATAACAAGAACTCGAGTAAATGTGCAATAAATAAAACAGAACAAGTTAAGTCGCTGCGCAACTAAGACGGGAAAAACATCCGCCACACTAGAGACTTCACAATAGGTACGAGAAATAAATGTTTTGAAAACTATGAGAACACTTCACTGCAACCGTTTTAACTGAAGCACACTTAACAAGACTGTTAACAGAACTTGTGGAGATTTCTATTCGGAATAACTACTAAATTACATTTATATTCACTTTTTCCATTTTAGAATATCACGATTTTTCTTTACAATTGGCTGTTTAACCTTCTTATTCATAAACGTCTCCTTTTAACTTAGTAAGTCGAGAGTCTTAGTTTATCCGTTTTAGTCTTAGAGACAAAAAAAAATATCTTGGGACATGTAACACAAATCGACCTAGGCACACGGTAAGCTCAATTAAAGCTTGTGATGTGGGGTACCAGGTGACGATATACTTATATAATAGATAGATACATAATAATATCTATAGATACTTAAATACATAGACGGCCATGGCCAAGGAACAAATATTTGTGATAAATAAATACAAATAATGCCCTCGTCAGGATTCGAACCCGGAACCTCAAGCTTCGTAGGCAGGGTCACTACCAACTAGGCTACGGAGGCTGACGACAAGACTGTTAACTGAACTTGTGGAAATTTCTATTTGGAATTTTTTTGAACAAATCGACCTATTCCCACAGTAGGGTAATAAAGTGAAAAAGTCAAAAGTCAAAATATTCTTTATTCAATTAGGCCCAGCAACGAGCGATTTTGAATCGTTAAACTAAATAGCGAAAGAGAGAAAGAAAAAAAAGCTACTTCCGGTTCTAACCCTACACCACTGCCTGAGAAGAATCCGGCAAGAAACTCAGCGGGACTTTTTTTTCCAAAAAAATGTTTTGTAACATCTTACAGCTAACATGCATTAAATAAAAACGAAGCATAAATTTCATTTAATATAAGTACAGATATATGTACATTAACTAGAGATGAAGTCTCTAATAGTCAATCTCAATTGAAGTATATGTAGTGTGTGTAAGTACTATGCGATGATGTATTAATAGATACATACAGATAGGTACTCAAATATTATAATTTTAATACAATAACTGATCTTAAAGTATATAGATTTAACCTTGAATATATACGAAATAATGTTGCTGTATAATGGAAAATATATAATTAGAAGTGATTATAAAGAGGATCCTCATTTAATTTCAATTACTTTCACTTTTGAACGGTCGCCGTATTAGCCGTTGTTTTTATTACCTTATAAATATTAATCGCGGGGGGTAATTATAATTAATAATCGCCAGCTACGCGTAGAAAGGTCGGATACGTTGGTAAATGGTTAAATAAAATTATGAATTGAATGACACACGAGATGTATTATTCAGCTTTTGAATAAAATGTTTAAGCATGATATAAACATTGTACCTATGCACAGTTAACTAGGACGAATGAAAAAAAAACAAAAATAATTATAAAAAGTGATTCTTGTGAAATCTAGTGCAGCTAGATGTTTTTACCGTCTTTTTAGCAAAGCAACTTGTACTATTTTATTTATTGCTCATGTATTCGAGTTTTTATCATATGGTGGAATGTTCTTCTAGAACAAAATAAATAGATCCACTGTACTACTTTTTTTATTTTATTTTAAATCTCCAGGTTGTACACCTGCGTAATTGGTAGCTTGGTACACCGCGATTTCTTAAATTATCACATTA
This sequence comes from Thaumatotibia leucotreta, assembly GCA_025490895.1. Lineage (NCBI taxonomy): Eukaryota > Metazoa > Arthropoda > Insecta > Lepidoptera > Tortricidae > Thaumatotibia > Thaumatotibia leucotreta. The sequence goes on along the minus strand of JALPQI010005834.1, from coordinate 21,377 downwards.
AAAAAATATACTTTTCCAGACGCTTGTTCTTATACAAAAATCTAAACAATGTTTTATACACCATATTATTATAGAAGACGATAAAAAACATTTACTTTTCATATTAATAAAAGCTTCTATTTTTTTGTTTCATTTTTCCAATTAATTGCCGTCGTTGATTTATTATTAGTATGAATAATATATTTTATGTCATTGAAACTTTTGATCACTGAGCTTAGCTGCTGGCAGATGGACGGACAGATAAACATACCAAAAATATAGAGGTTGATCGTTGATTATTACTTTAATACATAAAAATACAGAGCAACAAATCAGATATAAATGTAAATCACAATTATTTTCCTTTATTTATAAATAAAACTATCCCATATCCTGTCATCGTAAACATATTACTTCGAATTTAAATCTCAAAGCAATAACCAGTAAACCCTCTGAAGGAGTAAAGAGATTGCCTCCTTTACCGTCGTATCTTTGAAGTTTTATCGATACAGTCTGTGTGGATCAATTCCCTTACCATGATACTGGACACAAAATAATCGTATTACAAGTCATCATCATCATCTCAGCCATAAGATGTGTAGACCACGGCTAGGCAAACGCAGCGTAGGTTGTCCATCCACAAGATGGACAGACGACCTTATGAAGGTCGCCGGGACACGCTGGATGCAGGTCGCATCTAACCGGTACATGTGGAGGTCCAGAGGAGAGGCCTATATTCAGCAGTATTACGATTGATCAACCAAATTGGAACTCTATGAATAAGGGGCGAAGTCACTAACTTTGTAAGCTCACTTTTGAATACACTCTGCCACAATGTTCTTTTTTTAATTAAATGTTGCTACACTATGTTTCGTCTTCAAACACTGCGGAATATTGGACGAAAATATGTGTCGTAGCTTCCCAGTGTTTGAAGACGAAAGTCTTTAATCAGTGTGTGTTGCCAGTGATGACATTCGGTACTGAAACGTGGCCGCTTACAATGGGTCTCATAAGAAGGCTCAAAGTCACCCAAAGGGCAATGAAAAGGGCTATGCTAGGAGTCTCTCTGCGTGATCGGATTAAAAATGAGACCATCCGCAGCAGAACCAAAGTAACCGAAATAGCTCTCCGAATCGCTGAACTGAAGTGGCAGTGGGCGGGGCACATTGCGCGTAGAACCGATGGCCGTTGGGGCGGGAAGGTTCTTGAGTGGCGGCCACGTACCGGAAGGCGTAGCGTGGGTAGGCCCCCCACAAGGTGGACCGATGACCTGGTGAAGGTCGCAGGAGTCCGCTGGATGCGGGTGGCGCAGGACCGGTCATTGTGGCAATCTTTGGGGGAGGCCTATGTTCAGCAGTGGACGTCTTTCGGCTGATATGATGATGATGATGATGATGATGACACTATGTTTATTTTCTACATTGTGCACGATTACGGATCCTAGTTTAGTTATACGCTTTTTCTCAGTTGCCCTGAAAACGAGCGTTGTGGCATCTGACAGAACACATGCTGAGTGGCATCCTTTTTGGTGTTCAAATCCTTACGGTTCATACTTCTTTTTAGTTTTCTGTACTATTTGATACCAAATAAACCATTCTTATTCTTGTGTAACTTAAAAAAAACATTAGCAAGAGAGTGGGCGAGTTTAAGCTTAGTTCAATGATGCCAGCAGATGCGAGCCCGTAGTAAAGATACAGAATCGGCTAATCTTGCCCCTTATCCCATACGGAAATGGGGTTCGATACATAAGATATCAATTCTAGAGTAAGGATCTCGTGTCTTCAAGCTGCGTAAACAGTATTGAAGAACTTCCAATGGTGTTATTGTTTTCTTCATAGTTTTAGTGAAGAATTCGTCGAAAGAAAATTTGGTACTTATACCTAGAATATTAAAATTAAGAAATATGTTGCATAGTCCAGAACTTTCTAAGCTCAAATTTAGATTAAATTTGTGTATCCACATGTCCCCCGGCAAGATATTTGGAGTAACATAAAAATACTATCTCGTAGCTAAATAAGTGCTGTTGCACCAATCATGTTCTATATATTATAAGCTCATGATAGGCGATGGAAAATAATGATTTTAACATTATTTTAGAGAAATAAACCTACAAAATTTATTGTCAATATAATATCAATCTATCCATCGCCACTATTCATTATAAGACCTGCTAAAAAAACTATGCAATTCTAATGGAGGTTCATTTTGAAGTTAGTTTTAGAAACTACATTGAAATTCTAATTTGGTCGATCAAGCCAATCTTCTCACTCACCATCAACCGGCACCTGATACAATCCGTAATTTAATTTTTCAAAAACCTTTCCGACCTGAAACGTATCCAATAATTAAAAGTTTACCCATCGCTCATTGCAGACCTGTCGTCCTGTCCTTCGGGCGATCATTCTAGACGTCGATAAAACTTGCCCAATTCATCAGCAAGACAATTAAAGTGTTGAGAAGGTCCTAATTGAGTTTCGTGGAAATTTTCGTATCCGAACTTGGCTTAAGAACTCCCAGATTAAGACGATGCGCTGGTCTGATTGTTTTTCAATAACTCGGCGATTATAGGCTTTGACTGGGATTATTGCCGCCAAGTTTGGAAAGGATGCGAGTTTCATTAGCTTGATTGTGTCGGTTTGCTATCGGGCTAGTCTTTTGGATTGTTAAAGGCACGCTTTGAAGAAAATTTGCTTTGATGCACACAATGGCCTCCGAAACCGATTTTCGTTCAACGCTGGACTCGATGCTGTAGTCAGCTCAATTAGTATATTTTTGTCTCAATGAAAGGCACTTCGATTTAATAGTATTTCTGAAATAGAGGTATAGCTTATACTTTCTACCCTGGCCAGGTATCTAACCAGCGTACGTACTACGTAGCCAAGATGCAAATCGCTAACGTTCACTAACGTATCTAGTTTTCTCTCTGTAACTCTTTCTTATTAGTGCGATAAAGACAATTACATTTCTTCTGCGACTGTGTCTTAACGACTGGCACCTTAGTATCTAAATATTCTGATCGAAAATTTGACATTTTTCATATGATTATTTTAAACAAACGGGACTTCGCGCATACATTTGCTTCGAAAATTACCTCCGACGTTCCCGACGTGTGGTGATGGCAGTAAGAATACATTTGTCACCACCCAACTCCTCCTGCGGGTGTCGTAAAACACCCCTCCCTTAGTCGACACTAAGGGATTGAAGTGTCACTGACCATTATTTGATAAAAGATTGATGATGGGCAGCAGCGTCATCATAGTGGGCACATTACTGCGATCGCCAATGGCGTGGCATTTACCTCCTAATGCGTTTATACGCATAATTAATAGAAGAGGCCTACTTCCACCAGTGGACTATCATAGGCTGATGATGTGTATGTGGTTCCTGTGTCGAAGAATGGGTCAATGGATGGTCTATGGATAATGGATGAATGGATATTTGTTAGCCTCCCTAGCTTAGTTGGTACTTAGTGACTCTGCCTGCGATTCATACGAAATTATTTATCACAAACATTTGTTCCTTGGTCGTGACTGTCTATGTATCTAAGGATCTATATGTATATATCCATTATATCATATCGTTACCTGCTACCCACATAATTGAGCTTAACAAGGGACTAAATCGATTTGAGTAAAATGTCCCAAGACATTATTTTTTTATTTTGTTTAATGGATTGTTCGAGCACACTTACACGCGATTTCGTCCCGTTTCGTCAAAGACATCTAAATATTCTGCGGTAGTGGCACAGGTCACACGCCCTACCTGCTTCAAAAGCAGATCGATCGGGACAACTTTAATTAAACCGGCTAAGTCCGCCCGCTTTAATTGCAGCCCGGTCTTTTTGCAAACAAAATGATGGTCCAGATTAAAAGTTTTATTTTCAAAGTAACTGCAGTGCGGCAGCGGCTGTCCATTTTTTCCGGTGTTTTTAAGGTTTCATTTCACAAAACCTGGGATTGCAAGTTTACGTTCCAGTTCTGCTAGAAATGCGATTATATCCACACAAACTGGATATATAAATCGTATTGAACAAGACTTTTCAAAAACATAATGTTTACGTGATCTCGATAGTTTGTATGCGAAAGAAATTCTTTTTTCTCGGGATTCGGAATTGGTCCCACAATAAAAGTTATTAGTAACTCAGAAAAATGTCTGTATTTTTCATTTTATGATTTCCTCTTAATTTATCCTCATACCCGGAGCCCCAAGTTTACTGGAACGACCGTTGCGGTGAAACTCTGGCAACTTTTTGTTGTTCCTAGTTGCTCTTAAAATGGCACATGTGTACAGAAACGAAGCGTTAGAGCTGTGTTCTGAAGTAAATTCTTGTTTTCTGAAAGCTATGTTGCCAGTGCTGTGGTGAAGACGAAAGTCTTTGATCAGTGTGTATTGCCAGTTGCCAGTGATAGCACACGGTACTGAAACGTGGTTGTCTACAATGGTCCTCATAAGGAATAGCTCCTAAAAAAGAATGTAGCCCTCCATTTAGCTCTATCTTCGGCTCTTCAGATATAGCCTGTATGTTTGTTCGGCAGACCTCCTTCACAGAGTGGGTGATCTTCCACTGTCCCTCCGTCCTTCAACCTGTCCGACACAATCAGATTATCTGAGTTGCGCCGGGCTAACGCGTCGGCATGAGATTCGAAGCCTCAAAATTCCAAAAATTGCTATCCTAAAAAAATGCCGTTCATAAAAACTTGAACATTAACCAGTGCCCTTGCAATTAATCATAATTTCCTTGACAGCAATCCTATCATTTCCTTTCACCTTATCGAGTACATCATAAGGGCGTTTTCCCCGTAATTTTAAGCAGTCAAATACGCCGATTCGATCCGTCGTAGTGTTAAATTGAGGTTCTTGTACGGACGGCGCCAAAAATATGTTGACGATTTTGATCTTTATGCCCCGGACATACGATATGGAATGTACACATATTACCAAACGCTTCACGATAGGGAAATGGGATCTGTGCAATCGCGTAAGCCAATCGCCATTTAATCCTGGACGGTGAAATGAGAAATGTTTTCAATTTAGAATACATACAGAAAAACGGTTGGGAAAACAATGTGCTTTTGTGTCGGGCTGATGAAGGCGTTTCGCTTGTTGTTTTAATTTTGACACCTTTGGAGTATTTTCTCATTCTCTGTATTAGGTTGTTTGTACTTCAACAGTTTTTACAGTCAGATATATCAGAGCGTCCAGTCTGCTCAAAAATATCTGAACAGGAAACTGAAAATATCTCTATTATCCCATGACAATCAAGAGGTTCAAGTTAACTCCATAGGTCCAAATATTTTTCCCCTCACTAGCTTGTAAAGCGCTCGTTTATCCTGACAAAACCGCATTTTAACTAGCGCGTAAGGTGCTTCGATTTTGGTGCGCGACCTTGGAGCGTAGCGTGTAGAAGCATTCGTTTGACAGATAACAAAACATAAAGTGGTCATGAAAGAGTCGTTCCACATTAATTATAATGAAATAACGTCGTTGAGATTGCCAATTCCGTTATGTGGAAGTTTCAAACACAAAAGAAGACTGTAAACATATATGTCATTTGGATTGATTTTTCAGTTCCTGAAATTGTGCACATAACGGAATGTGCAATTTCTACGATGATAAATTGTTTGAGAATTTAGAGCAAAAATACAAAACTCTATTTTATTTTCTGATTTTAATTCATTCCTAAAATTCCATAACTGTATACCTAAACTTTGTTCTAGTGAATGATGATAATGATCTGTAAGTTGACTAGACGCAATTACAAAACGCAGAAATGTCGACATTGTCAATTGCACCGACTCCAACATGCGTACCAATTTACCAAATAATTACGTTTTTTGAATTTCCTCGCTAAAGTTAGGAGAAAAGTTTTATGTTACACACAGGTGTTTTACTTCTCATGTGTTAAAACATTTGCTACGCTCACAATTATATTCTAGAACCACTCGCATCGCTCGTGGTTCAACTGTAGACTCCCGTACGCTTGCTCGTGTTTCAATTTCATACTCGGCACTTTGCACGCTTGTATAACAAATAATTATTGAGTACCGTGGTCGCTCTGATATATCTGATATAGAATGTACTTATAGTAAAGTACCATGCTAAACCCGTATTAATAGGTACTATACATATATTAATGTCATGCGATATTCTTACATATGTCCCCCTATTCTCACGGTAACCTTAATTATATGAAGGCTTGCGTTGTGGGTACTAAACGACGATACATAACCATTATTATACATGATGTAACACGAGAAAACCGAATAATTTATTTTTTATTTTATTTTATTGGTTAAGAAACAAACAGTCGCATAAAAGTTACACATTACTACAATACATTTTTTAAATTGTAGACTTACAGTTTCCTTACTAGATAATATTTTAACTTAAACTAACACAATCACATAGGGTTGCTAACAAGTCAGTTATACGCATCGCCCATATGTACGCATCGCGATATGTATCTATATATATATACATATATATATACATGATGTGGTTTTATATATATATAAATACATACACACACACGCACACACACAACATAAGCGACGCATACAACCAATATATGTATATATACATATATAAACATACAGTGGCGTTGAGAATTGCATGGACGATTTATGAATGAATTCATTCATAAACCGTCCATGCAACTCCGAACCCGACCGTACATTCATACACATACACATACACACACACATTGTGTATGTGACACATTAAGAAATAAAACCTAATCTAATCTAAGGCTCTATACAATCCATAGATAACCGCTTAAATGTATACAATTTCTCGTGGAAAATATCTACTTTATTGAATTTTTCGTTATAAAGCCTGCACGCTCTTCTAACAAAACTGTTTCTCGCATATGAAGTACGACTACGAGGTATATGAAAGAGAGGTTTCATTCTACATGTCCGTTCACAACGTCTGGGTACTCTAAGGGTAAGGGAGTGTAACAACGAGGGGGCATCGATGATATTATTAATAATTTTAAAAAGAATTAAGATGTCAATACGATCGCGACGAGAACTTAAGTATGTGCTTCTTTGTCTTTTAAGAGCTGTGACATAATCCACGTATTTATTTCCGGTGCGGAACTCAATCGCTTTAACAAATTTCTTTTGAACTATTTCTATTTTATCACTATGAATCTTATAAAATGGATTCCAAACTGCGCTTGCAAATTCCAACCGACTACGGACATAACTATTAAATAAAACTTTGTAAGTTGAAAGTTTCTTAAAGGGTTTACCTACCCGAAGTATAAAACCCAACTGCTTAAAAGATTTACTTAAAATACTATTTATATGAGGTATAAATGTAAGTTTGGTGTCCATAATTACACCGAGATCGCGAATCTGGCTTACACGGGCTAGGTCTTTGTTGCATAGTTTGTAATTAAAGTTTAAAGTTGTACGTTTCCTACTAAAACTGATAGTGAAACATTTGTCTGGATTTAAAAATAAGTTATTAGTGATACAAAAATTCTGAAAGGTATTTAAATCATTTTGTAGGGCTAAACAGTCGTCAGAATTTTTTATTACTTTGAAAATTTTTGTGTCATCAGCATATAAAAGCATACTTGAACTATTTATGCATTCTGTAATATCATTAATATAAATAATGAATAACAATGGTCCCAAATGGGACCCCTGTGGTACACCAGAAGTAATATGTCTATAGTGAGACGTGTGTCCTTTGACAGCTACTGCCTGTGAGCGATTTTCAACATAGGATTTTATCCAGCGGAACAGGTCGCCGTGAATACCTAATTGCCAAAGCTTCAAAAGTAAGCGCTCGTGGCAAACCTTATCGAATGCCTTAGCGAAATCGGTATACACTGCGTCAACTTGATAGCCTCTGTCTAATGCATCTAATATGGTTTCAGTAAAAGATAAAAGGTTTGAGTCTACACTACGCCCACTAAGAAAACCATGTTGATTTGGAATTATATGCCGGCGCAAAGCAGAAGAAAGCTGATCCGTTACTATTTTCTCCAAGATCTTTCCAAATTGACACAATTTTGAAATTGGTCGGTACTGTTCAATCCTATCGCTAGCTTCTCCTTTTGGTATTGGCGTAACCAATGCACGTTTCCATATGGTTGGTACGGATCCTTCCCGAATAGATTTTTCAAAAAGTAAAGTTATCGGAACTGTTAAGTTGGAAGCACAATTTTTTATCAAGATGGGAGGAATAAAATCAGGACCAGAGCCCTTATTAATATTAATGCGTTTAAGATACCCATTGACGAGACCCTTACTAATGAAAATTGTGTCCATATCAAAAACATTATTATTTACAGGTGCTAGATTATTAAGGTCTACAGAACTGTCAGCAGGTTTTTCAAACGCAGAGTGAAAATGTTCGTTAAATAAATCACATATTTGCGAGCCTTCAGTAGCTGTAATACCTTTGTAACGCATAACCTGAGGAAGGCCGCTTTTAGCAAAAACTGATTTAATATATGTCCAAAAGAATTTAGGGTGACAATTAATTTTAGATTCAGTATTTTCAATAAAATTCCTATAACAAGTTCGTTCAAACTTCAAAACTCGTTTCCTTAACAATTTATAACTATCCAAATCTAGAGGGTTACCGTAAGTCTTCCACCGCTTATGATATTTCTTTTTTTCATTTAACATTCTTCTAAGAGGCCTATTGTACCACGGGGGCCTGGAACAAGATGTACGTTGAGGGACTTTCGGAACAAATTTATCAATTAAGTCATTTAATATATTATAAAAAATTAAAACACAGTCCTCTAACACACGGCCTGAAAAAAGATCGCACCATTTTATTGTAGATAATTCATTATTTATATTATTAAAATTTGCCTTAAAAAATTGGTACACGTAAGTTGAAGCCGGTTTGAGGGGACGCGTATAAAATATGTTTATCTCAAGTTGTAGGGCTTTATGGTGCAAGTCTTCGGGTGTTAAGAGGTCCTTGCTAGCTGTTACTATGCAATTCTTGTTACAAAAAATGAGATCTAAAATACGCTGATTAATATTAAAACAACTATTATATTGTTCCAACCCTGAAAAAGACAAAAAATCACTTAATAATTGAGAGGGTAAAGTACTAAAGTATATACTAGGGTAATTTAAAATAGTAAATTACGACACAGTGCAAAAAACATAAAATACTAAACGAGTAGCGATCGACAAGGGTTACGAATTTCCTTTTTGCACGTGTCTCGTACGACGTTTTTTAGGACAGATGGCCTGACGTAAAATGAGGCACTTCTCGCACTAAGCGCCTAAAAAAGGCACCATCTGTTCAAAAAAAAATGTTTTATAGGTATCGAGATCAAAATTTACTTTGATGATCTATCTCACTCCTTAGTATAGCTATGGCCCTACCATTTGACTTACGTAAGAACTGACAGATGTATACCTGGCCTTACGCAAAGTACTAGTAAAAAACATCGATTTAATTGTTAGACACTCGTATTATTTTCATCCAATATTACGTTCATTCTACGAAATGGGTAACGCAATATATTTTAATAAACTTTAATAAATAAGTCTGTTGTTGCACAAAATACTCGTATGTTTTGACCAAACTTGATTTCATTTTATTTATTACAATCGGCTAATGATGTTTTATCGACATTGATATTAATTATTTACATGAATGTAATGGAGCCATTATTTTGAGTCGTGGCAATATTTTTTGAAGTAAAAGCTTTCATTAATATATTTTTCGTAAAAAGATATTCATTGTATTATGAAACGCAGTTGGATAAACCAATTTTTATTAGGTATTTGCTTTTTTTTTCGTTCTTTCTTATTTTGATGGAGGAAGATCTATCAAATGTTCTCCATTGTCAATCGCCCACAGACCACTAACCCTGTAAAGTGTTCGAAACGTCGGGATGAAGTTAAATTTAAGTAATATACGCAATTTTAGCCGTTTTTAGTTTTATATTATTATTTATATTTAAGCAATATTGCTGGAAATGTAGTAATTTTTATATTCTTATTAGCCTAATAGTTGGTAGTGACCCTGCCCTTTGGTCGTGTTTTAATTTATCGTCACTTGTTTTCTTTGGGTCATATTTTCGCACTTATATCGTAATGTACTATGCTACGTACTATAAACGTGTTTTCTAATCAAATGCGTATCTACTAACTGAGCTAACAATAAGAATAAAGATCTTATGCGATAAATGTATGAGAATGACAGATTCGTACGAAAAGTCACGTGACCAAATGCATACATTATTATGGTCACGTGAATTATCGCTTATCGTATACGAATGCAGAATGGCATAGCCAGGTATGCTGAGGTCTTCGCACGTGGCTACGCCTGTATTACGGGGAACCAATTACATTTGAATAGCAGAATTAGTTAGAAATTGAAGTCTTACATTTGGTACGAAATTAATTAATCTAAGCTACTACTATTACTAAGTTCAATATTCAGTCTAAAGTATCTTATATAATATTAATGAGCTGAAAGGATACCACACTGAAAAAAAAATTACTAAAGTGACTTAGATCGGCTATATTACGAGGAAACTTTGATATTATGTAACAAATCCTTGCTATCAAATTTACAAAACTAAAAAAGTTGAAGTCGATACCAGAGTTCTCGTTAAATTAACAAAGAACATTGTACAAATGTACAATGTACGTTTTACCAAACAACTAGTGTAATCAACCAAATTATTTTGTAGAATTCCAACATAAAAAAATTTGGTACAATAAAAAAAAATTGTGTTAGGACCGAATTATACCTTAATTTCCGGAATGACGCAAGATCTGAAAAAACTTAGCATTTTTTTCAGTGCACGATCTACTAATGCGATTCAGTGTAGAACCTAAACTGAATTGCGATGTGTCACTACCACCCAACTAGCAAAATATAGTCATATAGAAGTTGAGACAACGTTTTGCATATAACTTCTAGTCTAATTTGGTTGGTCATATAAACGTAAGGTAAACGCTTATAAAAGGCGAAAGTGGCGCAAATTATAAGACTTATTGGTGAGATAAAGGTTAAATAAAGGTTTGCATGGCGACTTAAATCGTTTATTAAAGGTATTGTAACGATTAAGGAATGACCAAAACGTTGTATAAAGATTACAACAAAAACCTTTACGTGACTTAAATATCAAATAAATGTTTTATAACTGACCATTTTGTTTTATAGAAGGTTTAGTGTAATCCTTACTCATTGCTTATCGGACTTTTAAGTTATCTAAACATTTTTAAGTTTTATTTATAAAACTGCTCCTGTCATTTATTTTAGATACGCGCAAAACTTGGTGTGTGTGAAAAAAAGTGTACGGAAAAATAATTTTATAAGTTTTGTAACAGAAATTATTGTTCTATATATTGAGCGTTTGCGCATTTGGCGTGAGCTGAATTCGTATGGGAAGGTCACTTTACTGTTAAAGTTTATGATGATATACAGTTTTTTGCTGTCGCGCTCTTAATATGTTCGAAATAATTATAATTTATAACAATATTTCTTCATATTTTATTATAGTTAAGGTTAGCCATTTTGGAACAAGTCATGGATTTATACTTATACGACTACAATATAACTTTATCTTAAGTAAAGGTTTTTATAACGACTACAAATTGTCCGCCATTACTAAGCCGCCATTACTAATCCACCTCTTCGTTTGTACCGTTTCCACGATGTAACGTAATTGGTTTTTTTCCTTGAAATAGTACTGTGACGCTCACGAAATGGCGAATGATGTTTTATAATATTAATTTCAAATCGACTTTAAATTGCATGATGTTATATAACCGAAACTTAAAATCAATTTAAAAACATATAGTTCAATAAAAGGAATATAACGGGTTCGGCAACAACTAAAGGTTTTTCAAAGTTTTTGTTTGACGTTAATATGACCAACTGTTGAATAAAAGGTAGATAACAGTCCCGCTGATATCTTTTTGTCATATTGAAGTTACCCTCAATACCGCTATATAACTGTCGAGATAAGGTTTTATTATATCACTTATACAACAATAAAATTATGTAGACGTTGTAAAAATGACCTTATTACGACGGTTCTGTTTTTTCAAAACCCTTTATAAGACGAAAACGTTTATACAACTTTGAACATCATTAAGTAAACGTTTTCTTTAAAACCTCTACATGATTGTTGTATAATTAAGTCGCAAAAACGTTTATTTACCATAGTAATTAGACTTTTTGGTAGGACGACTAAACTATCAGATTTATAACGTTTATTTGACTAACAGGTTAAGTAAAAACGACTATAAAACTCTTATATGGCTAAAGGTCGCATAACTCTTGATTTATATGACTTCTTTGCTAGTTGGGCATAGAATAACTGTCAAAAAATGACAAGCCGAACCTAAACTGAATCGCATTTAAGAGATCATGCTGCCCCCTGGAATTAAGAACTAGAATCAACGAAGACTAACGCAACGTACGGCTTCCTAGCTATTTGCCAAGCGCATTAGTCCAAAGCACGGATGACAGGAGCAAACATGCACTTGTCACTGTGTGTGACAAGTGCATTTTTGCTTAGTTAAAATATCGATTATTCTATCGACATTCATACCAACATTTTATGAATTAAAAAATGTATTGATCAATAGTAATTTATGCATCCGTACGTAATCAGAGACATTGCGGTCTAAAATTGTTAAAGTATAATATGTAAATAATACTCAGTACCATGGGACAGTTACAAAACCGAAATTAAAGCCTAAAAACCAGCTTGAATATCGTTCAAAATTTCAAAGTGCACTTGTTAAGATTACTTTTACATCCTCAAGTCGAAATTATTCACAAGAAATATCAGAATGTGTTGAATAAAAATGTTGGTCAATTAATTTTAAAAATTTTATATCTTTTTTTGATATCTGAAAAATAAGTGGATCTACTAGAGAAACTTAATAAGTTTAATCTATAAAAAAAAATTGTTCATATGGATGTCGATAATAGTCGATATTTCATAAAGCACTAGTGAAAAGTTCATTTTTGCTCCCGTCGTCCGGGCTTTGCGCATTACATACGCAGATATATGCGTCCCAAGACACCCAGAAGGTCAAACGCGTAAAAGCCTCCAGCTTACCACTGATATCGACGAGTATACAAATCGACGTGTTGGCTTCCGAGGGTGGAAATAAATTGCTGCGTTGCCAAGGGTGGGGGAGGTGAGGAAATTCAAATTGGATTGAAGGAAGTTTAGATTGGATTGAATTTTCTTGCCACCTTGTTTAATTTAGTAAGGGCGAGGCTGATGCACGGCTCTTGTGTGAAGGTTGGAATTCTTGTTCAATTTGCCTATGATTTATCGGCAGCTCTGAGGTTCTGAACGTGACAGGTGTGAAACACTTGGGCTGCTTTTGATACAAAAAACAATAGGGGTGATGACTGTAGTTAAAATAAATTATTTAACATTATGCACGACATAATACACAAAGAAATTACTAAGGTGTAGATTGCAGTAATTTTTGTACAGAACTCCTATTTAATAAATTGAAAAGAACTTAAAAGAGTAGGTCATTTGGCAGTACTCAAACGTGACGTCACTTTTGAGTATTTCATATAAACTGTTCGAAAGTTCGAAGAAAGATGCTGATTTGACTTGCCAGTCATCATGCCTATTGCGGTATAGGTATTAAGTACAGACCAGGCTATAATGTTTGCACATCGGTCACTGGAATGAGACTCGGCTTCATAGAGCGTTGTCCCTTACGAACTTATGTGACGTTTATGCAATATTAGTTGTCTCTTTCTAAAGACCGATGTGCACATTTTATCGCCGGGTATATACTGTAAGTCATTGTCATGTTATTATTGTCTAGTAAGTGTTAACGCAAAACAATAGGTCGTAAGTAAGATAACAGTCGGTCAAATAATATTTCACGAACTTATACCCTATTCAGTATACTGAGTGACTATATAAATTTAAATAGGATAAAACTGGAGTTTAATCCCAGAGCTCATCTAAAATATTACATTATGATACAAGTGCGAAAACTAAAAATATATAAATAGCTCGAAACGAGTAGCCTTTCCGCACGTGTATCGTCCGAGGTTTTTCAATACAAATTGCCCTTCGAAGTTTTCATCCTGAGATAAATTGAACCACTTCTCGTACTAGCGCGTAAAAAACAATATCAGATCTGTACTAAAATAGTACATTACGATACGAATGGGAATAAAATGAATTTCGAAACAAGTGAGTAACTCGTGTTGATTTACATGTCGTGCTTTAATATAGATATATTAAAGCGAAACGAATTTCCTTTTCGCACGTGTATCGTACGACGTTTTTCAGTACATATGGGACTCCGAAATTTAATCCTAACAAAAAAGAAACAATATTTGTTTTAAAAAATATGTTCAACAGCAACCGTTGTAAAACACAATGCGCACTTGATTTTAGTATAGTATTCAGACTCGATCCAACTCAAGCCAGATTGAAAGCCATTATACGACCACTACATGATATAATTATACCTTTAAGCCAGCTAAGTACTTAAAATACGTTTTAATTACGACATCAAAGGACGTGGACTCCTGCCTTTTGATATCGGTATAAAAGCCTGACGAAATACGCTTTTGTCGAGTTCGTAAATACATAAAAGCCATACACTGATTTACCTATTCGTTTGGGCTGACACTTTGTGCTGGTAAAAAATTACGAACGTATTGAGTCTAGAAATGTTCAAAATATTTTCATCTCACTAGCTTGCAACAAATCAACAAAATTAAAAAATGTATATCAACCTGGAGCCTAGTTGGTAGTGACCCTGCCTACGAACTTGGAGGTTCCGGGTTCGATTCCCGGTTTAAATAGACAGCCATGACGAACGAACAAATATTTGTGATAAATAAATACACAAATAATGCCCTCGTCGGGATTCCAACCCGAAACCTCCAGCTTCGTAGGCAGGGTCATTACCAAACTAGGATGCGGAGGCTGACAAAAAAGTAATAAAATGTAGAAAAAATTATACCATTCCATTCAATATAGATTAGGAAATTTAATTTAAACTAGTAAACTAGGCCCAGCCAACACGACATTCTGCGATAAGTAATAAATGTATGAGAATGACAGATTCGTACGGAAAGTCACGCGGCCATTATTTTCTGTATATAAATTGTCACGTGACTTATCTCTTATCGTATAAGTTTGTAGAATGGCATTTTGGCTTAATTTAAAAATGTCTATAAAAATATTATTTTTTGTTTGTAACAAATTCTTTAATGCATGTTATTTTAATAAGGTGTATTATTATACTGTTTTGAATAAACAAGTCCATCTGAGTTTCTTACTGGTTCTTCTCAGGAACGGAGTAGGGTTTGAACCAGTAGTAGATTTTTTTTCTCTCTCTTGATAATGTCAGACGGTTTGAAAATGCTTAATAATAAGCTTACTTGAATAAAGAATAGTTTGTCTTGACTTGGCCTTTTGGACTTTAATTTATGCGAAGGACATAATCTAAATCCACAGTTCTTGTTTTTGTCACAAGTATTTAATATAAAACGCTACCCGCTATAAAATCTTTATATAATTTTTCATTAGTTTAAAGAATGCCTCGTTACTTTTATAACATTGTAAGCCTTCTCCATTTTTCATCTCAAGCGTCCGTAGCTAATTACACCCTCACTGTCGTCTTCCTTGAGATGACGTTTATTCCTGTAGCAAGAATGAGTCGTACGTTTTCCGTCCATTGTTGAAACCGGTTAAATATGATAGATCAATTGCAAAAAAATTGTACATAGAGAAAGCTAGTCGTACTAGTTTATAGTGTTTACTATGTCCAAGAACCTTTGGCAGTTGAAAAATATGTCAAATTATAAAACGTTCACGCGTTTTTACAGATGTAACCGTGGGGAAACATCCATTTTGAATGAATTGGATGTTGTGAGTTTTGTGTGTTGGCCTAGTGACAACCTTAGCCTTGAAGTGAATAATCAAAATCAAGCACGGGTAGTTCGCAAAACCTGCGCAAGAAGGTGTTGATTGATCCTCGATGACGTCTTCCTAGAAATTACCAGAAGTAAGAGCAGGTATATTGATGGTAGTAAGAGACCTGGGAATTATGTGGTTAAGCGTCGCATGTCTGGAAATACGACCTGCACTTTTTGACAACTTAGTCCGTGATGTCCCAGCCGGTCCACGTCTGTACCACAACTGCATTAGGCGCTGTGGGCCTAGTCTCAGGACGGTTGCGAGCCTCAGTAAGGCCAAATCAAGAAAAGTACCAGTATCAACCGAATGATAGGATTGAAGCCAGTAGGTATTCAGCTTCTCGGGTTTTGTCTGTCAAGAGTCTCACACGATCCTGCAGAGCTATTTAGAAGAGAATTATATATTAAATCACAATCACATTGTCCCAGCTCCTTTGTGATTTTGGGTTGTCAGGAAAATATTTAGTAGGGCAAGCATATAAAAGTTATATCTACTCTGGTCGACTCACCTGCCTGACAAGCTTTAGTAATACCAGAGGACTCATGCATCGCTGCGTCATTTTTCAAACCGGCATCCCTGTAATGAAAAGTAATTCCACTTTTTCCTTTCATTTATTAATTTGGGACGCTCTTTGACATAAATTGGTGATATCTTGTCACGTCCATTATCATCCTCGCGTTTAAGTGACATTCACAATTGTTCCATGTAAATGACAATTTTTTTCCTTGGTAGCCTGAAAAGTGGCTTGCTTGGGAAGCTTAAGATCCCAGGTTCAAATCCCAGTCAACGAAATTTATTTTTTCAAAAAGTGCGGGTTCGATTCCTGGGCTGAGTACACATATTTTTGTAAGTATATGAATGCAGATTTTATTTTTACTAAAATCGATGACATTGTTCCTAAGACAAGAATTCGCTATCTGTTATGGTTTCCAAAACCTTCCTACTGACCTATTTGGATTGATCATTTGATTGATTGATATCGTCGCTTATTTAGTACCCACGACACAATTTAAACTTTTAAACGCCTTCCCTCTTACATCAAAATGACAGACACGCCACGTAACGTATCTCTAATGAACAACGAAAGTAGACTTTATCTTCCAGCAAGACAGTTTAGTGGCTGCTAGCGTGGTAGGCATGGCAACACACGACCACTTTAGTGGTTCTTGGTGTTCAAAGGTTCAATATATACCGTTACTAGGCTAGTACAATATCGAAATGCATATCCATGACAACTGCACGAATCCCAGGATTTCAATTCTAACCACGGAGCTTGAAACACAAACAATATCGTATTACTAATAGTACGAATAGATTCCAGGGGGCTACCGCAAACCACAATTGACGTGGCCGTCCTTCTCTCGCACTTGCAAAATACGTAAGTGTGACAGGGATACACGTATATCGTGGTTCAAGTTAGACTCCTAACAAAGCAACTATTCTGCTAAACCCAATACGTATAATATTAACGGAAATCACTGGAGCGACATTTTTGCGCCGGTGAGCAACCCAATATTTAGATGAAACCTTTCAAAGGAGCAGTCAGAAATATGCGTACATTTTTCTCCTTAAGCCATTGACGTAAGGTTCAAAATTGTACATATACTTTTGCTTAACAAAAGTACTAAAGAAACTAGGAAATTAAAAACATAGTTCCTTTTTTAGGTTTTGGTTGTGCAGTAAATATTTGAGACTTTGATTATTATGCTCTATATTCCTACAAATTACTTTTAGTGTTGTTCATAAAAATAGACTTTCAGTGATAAAAAGTTGGAGTGAAATCGCAATAGTGATGGCCCTTGGTGCCCAACAAAAGAGTAATTGTTTACCATGAGATTCTACGTTTGCTAATTAAAAGTAACATATATGTAAAAAAAATTCCTTAAATGGTACTACTTACTTAGGAGCTCATTCAATTTCAAATATTTTCATGTGAATTGACTATTGTGATGATGAGCTAAAAATTCTACTTTTCTTGTTTTAGATTTAAGTCTGCCCAATTTGCTACAGTTAAGTCGACCTCAATTCAATATTTTTTAAAGATTTATCCCAAAAACAATTACTTGAATTCATCTTCCCTACGTTTGCAAATCTCGAGTTATTATGCGTCTCTCGAAAAACAGTCGTGACAGTCTAATCAGCGCTCTCAGCAATAACATTATGCCGAAAAATTCCCGGCAATAAATTTACGTCGTCACAATTCAGCTTTCATTAATCACCAAGTGTGTTCTTCTATAACGTCATTATGTCTCGCGCGTTGAAATTGTTAAAGTTTTTAAACGACTTTTAAAAGCCAAGGGGGACTTATTATGCAGTGTAATTAGGGGATTTCAAGTGTTATGAGATGGAGGATGTCAAAAATATTTTTGTGGATAAATTGCCGAAAGAATCAATTCGCACCTTTAGAATGAAAGTGACCTACTTAATCCAAAATTTTCGATTTAGGAATGTTAAGCTTTAAGGTCTATTTAATTAAGTACATAATGAATCATTTCAAAATTTTGAATTAGGTCACTTTCATTCTAAAGGTGCAAATTGCTCGCCTAGTGGTATTGTCTGTTTACAAGCTCACAAACATTTTAATATTGTGATTTCCTCCATTATATTGTCATTGTCATCATCTATACATATTGATTCAAACTTCACGCTCACAAGCATTTTAATATTGAATTTCTTCGATTATATTGCCATTGTCATCATCTACACATATTGACTCAAACTTCACGCTCACAAGCATTTTAATAATGAATTTCCTCGATTATATTGTCATTGTCATCATCTATATTGATTCAAACTTCACGCTCACAAGCATTTTAATATTGAATTTCCTAGATTATTTTGTCATTGTTATCATCTATACATATTGATTCAAACTTCACGCTCACAAGCGTTTTAATAATGAATTTCCTCGATTATAATGTCATTATCATCATCTATATTAATTCAAACTTCACGCTCGCGAGCATTTTAATTTTGAATTTTCTCCATTATATTGTCATTGTCATCTATATTGATTCACGAATATCACTCATATTTTAAAAACAAACCAGATTTATTCGCGTAAACTTGTGTTTAATTTTATCCTGACGTTTCGAGTATGACGTTACACCTGTGGTCGCAGGCAGACTGAACGGATGTTTGCCTGCCACCACGACTGACATGCGGTTTTACCCTTTCGGTACGGAACCTTAAAAATTGTTCTCACAAAGCTCGCTTAGAGATAGGTACTTCACAAAAGACACAAACATCGATTCAATTCCAGCTCTCTCCAGCCATTTATTGTAGCATTTGAAACTATTATTTTTATATCCACAATTGTTCGTTTAACACTATTTGAAGCGTACTATCGGCAGTACGTTCACGCGTGATCGGACGTTGCCGAATGAATGGCTTCGTGTTTTATCTGTGCTTCCTGGAAGTAAGAAAATATGAAACGGTTCAGAAATGTTAGTCTGCAAACTGAACGGTCCTAGCGGAGCGAGCAGCGGAGCGTATGAGCGTATGGCTAAAGCCACAGAATGAGATTTGGATAGACGAAACAAGTTCATGCATTTGTATGGCGGCCGAGCGTGTCAGATGTTGTACTGAAGTTGTTACTTGCCTATGATTTTAAATATGTCTCAGACCCTTGAGTATTCATATTTTTTGTGTTGTTGCAATTAATATTACTTAAGGAGGCATTATTAATGTTTTTGTTCACTTCAAATTTAAAATTTGACGCCCGAAAGCTGCAAGCTGCGATTAAAGACGGACAACTCAGTGGATTTTACTGAGTTCATTTGACACGCTAAGTAGATACGTTTGCTTGATCTATGGTGTATATGACATCTGTGGCTAAAGCGCTCGGTTTATTTGTGCGACAACCGCAGGGTGCGATCAACTCAAGGGGCTTATCGCGTTTTCGTTAGGGTTGAAAATGCCGTAAAAAACTGACGCGTGCGTCTAACGCTGCGATTAACGCACAAAACAACCGCGCGGCTAATTAAACTAATGCAAACGTAATAGTGGCTTGAGTGCACGCTCAAAATCCTTTTGACGCTTGACGTACCCCTGCACGCTTTGCCAAATGTAAACCATAAACATCATTTGGCTATCTTATACAAAATTCTACCTAGTCCCACTTTATGCTCAATTCAGGCTTGTGTTGTGGATACTGTGTGTACAGGTGTGTAACAAACAGAGACATATAGATAGACAGGTACAAATAACCTCATGTTTCGCTTTTCAAATAAACTGTCATTGAAATCAAACACAATCACCTATAAATCAAATTTATTGTCGGTAAGTGCTTACTCATATCGTTTTGTGAAAACGCAGGAGTGTTTCAAGTATTGATCATATTCAAAGGCGGATATAAACCAAATGACTTGATCGCAAACGCGTAGGTAAACCAAAGAAACTCGAAATGACCCAAATATCATTGACGACCCTTTTCATCTTTACTGCGGAACGAATGGGGAAAACCTTTACAATTCCTTGCGAACCCGATAGCTGGTCTTTCATTCTTTCATTCATTCATTCGTGCCATTCGCTCACTCCCCATAATTGGCGGTGCCGCAGAACGAAAAAAACGCAACCTAATTGCGAGCCGGGCTTTTAGGCTAAGGCCAGAGAACGGGCGATTTAGAAGTGTGTTAAGAGCGGATTAAACTCAAGCTAGAAGCGCTTAATCCGAGGAATCTGATTCCCTTGAGATTTTCTGTGAGACTTCGAAAAATATATATCATGGATGATGAGGATGATAGCAAAGGACATCAACCGACAATCGTGAGGATACAAAAACACAAAAACTCAAACGAATTTCAACATTAGCAAATTTCAACGCTAATCAATTTAATATTATTTACAGAACATCTACATAATAAATAAAAATTCATGGCAATTAGTCTCAGCCAATTTTCTGTTCTTGTTTACGAGTACGGTAGTCCTCTTTTAAATACTGTTTTTATCGCTTGCCCGCCATTTCTCTGGCCCACAATTACGTCTCCGTAAAAGGACGATACTTGTGAATGACAAATTAGACCTTGCCGAGCGCAAAATTGCGCCCTTAGAATATTTTATTGAATTTCGTAATTTTTTAACGTAGCCCTGTCCGTTTATTATACCAATGAAAAGACCTAAGGTCTTATTATACTTATATTTCGAGGTTTTGTCTCGAGACCGGTTTTATAATAAAGGGACGGTTTCATATTGAGCTGACACAAAACAGAACTCGATTTTATTCTGTAGGGATGTAATTATCTGAATTATTCGGAGTTTCGTAAAATAATTTATTTTGTTTTAATGTAGAACAAGGCTTGCCCATCGGAGAAGAATTTATAATTGAAATTACAAATGTAAGCTTCTTTTACATATGTTTTACAATAAAATGAATTTTGTTCGTAATTTTAGTTTACAAAATTAGTCTCCATAAGGTTGCATTCAAACATAATTAAATAACGTTCTGTAACAAATATCGGAGCAAAAAGTA